>JAIOTZ010000907.1:0-42550 GCA_023374045.1 Limonium bicolor
GCAATCAATGAAGCAATCAATGCTCTTCTTCATCTGCAAATCAAATTCGTACGGATCCAAACCTCTATATAAACCCACCACCTTAACTGCATAAACAGCCACGCACGACGGGAGTCTGAAGAAACCATTCACCACACTCACCCATTCGCTTCCACTTATATTTCCTCCCGTAACACCACATCAGTCCACACTCACGCAGTAACAAAAGAAATAGAAGAGCAGCAGTGAGAGCGAGAACAGACCAGTTCTTCCTCTGAATTAATGTCAAAATCTATCTGTGTAATCTTCTTATCTCCGTTAATGTCTGAGTAATTTTCTTTTGTATCCTAGGATGGGGGTTTGATTTCTAATATTACGTAATTAATATTTATCACCTGTTTCTCTCATTTAACTTGTTTTAATTCCTTTCAACTAATATTGCTAAATGCTTTGCGCGACAAACGACTGCATTTATTTGGTAATTATCAACATATGATTTTGAGATAGTCTAGGTACCACAAAGGAATTAATCTTAGTATTTACACTCCGGACTGAGCAGGAAAATATTAAGGCTTTTATCAAGAGTTCGTAACTGACAATTATTAACTCTAATAGGCAATAAATAATTGAGACATGGTTATAAATATGGTTAAGTAATTTAGGAAATTCCCCCGCTATCCTAGGATACATTTTTCCATTCACATCAATTAATTCACCTTTTTACTGTTTTTATTATTTCTGAATTAATAACAACAAATCAAGCTTGCCTCCGGCTAAACCCCTTTTTACAGTTTTTAAGTAACTACCAAGACTAGGTAAATTGAACAATCTCCCTGTGGATACGACACTTGGTTTACTACTACGACCGGGAATTGTTTGCAGCCCGACGTTTATAATTTGAGTTTTTAATTTCTTTCTTTTATGTAAATTACACCTGTTCTAAACCACTCAGAAATAACAGTCTGCAGTAAGCCCAGTGCAGGTGGTACCAAAAAAGGGCGGAATAACTGTAGTTCCTAACGAAAAAGGTGAGTTGATTCCTCAACGCACTACTACCGGTTGGAGAGTTTGTATAGACTACAGGAAATTGAATATTGCCACACGTAAGGATCATTTTCCCTTGCCCTTTATTGACCAAATGCTGGAAAGGTTAGCAGGTCAAGATTACTATAGTTTTCTAGATGGCTATTCAGGATACTTTCAGATCCCAATTGCTCCAGAAGATCAGGATAAAACTACTTTTACCTGTCCTTATGGAACATATGCTTATAAAAGAATGTCGTTCGGATTATGTAATGCACCAGCTACTTTTCAACGGTGCATGATGGCTATTTTCTCTGACTACATTGAAAAATGTATAGAAGTCTTTATGGATGACTTCTCTGTTTGGTTTGACAATTGACACTTGCCTGGAGAATCTTAATCTTATTTTGGCCAGGTGTGAAGACACAAATCTAGTCCTGAACTGGGAGAAATGTCACTTCATGGTTCGTGAAGGGATTGTGCTAGGACATAACGTGTCTTCAAAAGGTATTGAGGTGGACCGCGCTAAAATTGAGGTAATAGAAAAACTCCCACCTCCTACTACTGTAAGAGGCATCCGAAGTTTTCTTGGGCATGCTGGTTTTTACAGAAGATTCATTAAAAACTTCTCCAAGATTTCAAAGCCTCTCTGTACTCTACTGACTAAAGATGCTAAATTTCATTTTTCTGATGAATGCTTAGCAGCTTTTAATTTGTTAAAAGAAAAACTTGTCTCTGCTCCTATTGTGGTATCACCCGACTGGTCCCAACCTTTTGAAATCATGTGTGACGCCAGTGATTATGCGGTGGGTGCTGTTTTGTGCCAAAAAATGGATAAAATCCTGAGAGTCATTTATTATGCAAGTCGTACTCTAAATGATGCTCAGAAAAATTATGCCACCACCGAAAAAGAATTGCTGGCAGTCGTCTTTGCTTTGGATAAATTCCGTCCATATTTACTGGGTAGTAAGGTTATTATTCACACTGACCATTCTGCCCTCAAGTATTTATTTGCCGAAGCAGATGCAAAACCCAGGTTGATAAGATGGATACTTCTCTTACAAGAATTCGACATAGAGATAAGAGATAAGAGAGGTATCCAGAATGTCATGGCTGACCACTTGTCAAGGATGGAGGAACCAGAAGACGAAAGACCCATCAATGAGTTTTTCTGGACGAGGCAGTATTCACTAGGGGTGGCATTCGGGTTGATGGGTTGGGTTGAAGCTCACCCATACCCAACCTAATTAAAATTGTATTGACCCATACCCGACCCAGAAATAATCGGGTTACAAACTTTCAACCCATACCCAACCCATATAAAATCATTGAACCCATACCCGACCCGTTTTAACCCATTTAAATAGAAATACTCTTGTTTTTTTGCAGAATGATCAGTCGTCCATAAAAGCGTGCACATGACAGTCATTTATTTTAATCATTAGGTGCCGTTTTTTCAAATGTCAACATTTTGTTAAATGAGCCAATAATCTTAATCATAGCCGTTATTTGTGCAGATGAGATAGTGTGAACGGTGTGGAGTTTGTGCGACTAACGATTGACATAGTATTCAGGTTTTTAACAAACAGTGAATGGGATCTAGATGGCCTAGAGAATGTAGTGGATTTATAAATAATTATTGTGTGGGCCTAAAGAGGTGATAGTATTTTTGTTTGCTATAACTAATGGTTATAGAATTAATACATATCCGAGTAAAATATATATTTAATATAATTAAATTAAGTAAACGGGTCGGTTGAATTCGGGTTAGGACCCTTAACCCAAACCCAACCCATATATTTAATGGGAACCCATACCCGACCCAAAAATTAAATGGGTCAATAATCTTAACCCATACCCGTTATTTACGGGTTGGGTTTGGGTCGGGTTATCGGGTTGGGTAAAAATTGCCACCCCTAGTATTCACGATCCAAACGGCAGGAGACCCTTGGTTTGCCGATATTGCCAATTATCTGGCTACGAAGATCATCCCAGCTGATATGATATATCAACAGCGAAAAGGTTCTTTTCGATTTTCAAACATTATTTATGGGATGATCCATTTCTTTTCAAAATATGTGCAGATGGTATTATAAGGAGATGTGTGCCACAGACGGAAATCAGAAATATCCTTCTCCATTGCCATTCTAGAGAAACCGGCGGACATCACGGTGCAACCTGTACAGCTGCTAAGGTACTTGAATCCGGTTTCTATTGGAACACCCTTCACAAAGACTGTCATGCTTTTGTGTCTACTTGTGATCGGTGTCAAAGGCAAGGTAACATTTCTCGCCGCAATGAACTACCCTTGAATAATATGCTGGAGGTTGAATTATTTGATGTTGGGGGATTGATTTTATGGGACCCTTCCCAAATTCTTGTGGAAATTTATACATCTTAGTAGCAGTCGATTATGTCTCTAAATGGGTGGAAGCCCTTGCTTGCTCTACTAATGATAGTAAAGTTGTGATGAAGTTTATAAAGAAAAACATTTTCACTCGATTCGGTGTTCCTAGAGCAATAATCAGCGATGGTGGATCTCACTTCTGCAATCGCCAATTTGATGCTCTCCTGAAGAAATATGGAGTCCGACATAAGGTTGCTCTACCATACCATCCTCAAACGAATGGTCAGGCAGAGATAACAAATAGAGAGCAAAAATGGATTCTGCAAAAGACGATGAGCTCTTCTCGAAAGGATTGGCCCATTAAATTGGATGATGCGCTCTGGGCATATAGTACCGCCTTCAAAACACCTATTGGCGTGTCTCCCTACAAACTAGTTTTTGGGAAGGCATGCCACTTGCCTGTGGAATTAGAGCACAAATCTTATTGGGCTCTGAAGGTGTTAAACTTTGATCTACAACAAGCCGGGGAAAAAAGGAAGTTCCAATTGACTGAGCTGGAAGAACTTAGGAACGACTCTTATGAGAATGCAGTGATTTATAAGGAGAAGACCAAGCGTTGGCATGATAAGATGATTGCCAAGCGAGAATTCAAAGCAGGAGATCAGGTCCTTCTTTATAACTCCAGACTTAAGTTTTTTCCAGGTAAGTTAAAATCTTTCTGGTCTGGACCATTTACAATAATATCTACCTCTCCTTATGGAGCTGTGGAATTGGACAATAAGAAAGGAGGATCGTTTAAAGTAATGGCGCTCGAATAAAATTATTTCTGGGAACCACGTTAGACAACGAAGAGGCTTCTGCGCTTCTTCTCAAAGATCCAGTCACAACTTAAAACACTCAGGTACGGTCTAGCCAAAGACCTTAAAAATGGGCAGCTTGGTAGGAGGCACCCTACTATCTATCTTTTTAATCTGTATTGTGCTTATATTTTGTACTTAATTTTATAAAAAAAAGAGTGAAATAAAAAAGAAAGGAGAGAACGAGGAGAATTAACTTGAGTTCTTCTGGCTGTTTAGAATATTTATTCCAGGAACATCTTGCACATCTATACAGCCGAACTCAAGTGTGGGGGAGCTACACTACATATTCTGCATAAATCTGGGGAGTACACTATCTTTACCTTGCTCTTTAAATTTTCATATTTCCTATTACCTGCTTTGTGATCATTACACAGGTAGTTTGAATGCCCTGTATTTTAATTCTTTTTATGCAATGAGGGCATTGCTTTGGTTCAAGTGTGGGGGAGATATAATAATCAAAAGCTTGCTCTTAAGTTTGTCTCTTTTCGACACTGTGTTTGAATTCGTTAAGTGATTAATAATCAAAGAAGGAGCCATATAGGGAGTAATGCCGGTGTTAACAGGTTTAAAGGGTACATACTAAAAAAAAACAACACTCTGCTCCTTACTCAATGCTAAAAAAAATTCTGAGGAAATTATCATTTGAATTTTGTTTTGACTTTGAGCCTGGATTTGATTTGGAAAGAAATGGTGGAAAAAGAACAAGACAAGGTACTCCTCTGATCCAAACAGGCATATTCTGATCCTAAACAGGCCTCGTCCACTCGGTTATTAAGTTCTTAGGGGTGCTTCATCACCCGGCTACCTAAGGTACTCGGTATCTGGGATAGTAGACCCAAAACCGCTACAAGGGTGGAGAGAAAAGTCTGAGGTAAAAGAAAAATGAACTTCAAAATTGAAGTATCTGTGCATTCTGTACCAAAATGATAAAAACTTCTTCATGGATCATGAGTATATGGCATTGAAAGGAATACTGGAATAGGATTTTACTTCATTCCCCTTGTCGTTCAAAGGAAATGTGAAAGAAAATGGTGGATTGGCTTAGGGTTAAAAGCAGAATTCTCATGGTACTGCTTCTCTTTCTTTTGTAGGACTTCAGAGTTATTCTCAGAAATGGAGAAATATATCTAAATAAATTTAATGTTATTAGTACCATTTTAAAATCTGAAAAGATTGGCAATTACCTCTTATGTGCTCTCCTTAATTGATTATTGTCTGTTTAACTTGTTTAAACATTATGTCAGAAAGATTTGCTTGAGGACAAGCAAAAGATAAGTGTGGGGGAGTTTGATAAGTAAGAAATACATAGACATTTAAGGGTTTAATTTACCTTGTACTTACTTACTTTCAGGATAATATTACTCACTTATCGTATGCTTTTCCTCTAGTTATGTTTTATTGATTATCTCACAAATTTAGTGGTTAAACATGAGGAAAACCAAGCTAGGAGCAAAGTACACGAAGAGACGAACGCGTAGGCGAAAATGGGGATCAAATCGGAGCTAAAACGAACATTTTAGAGGCAATTGACCTTTGGTCCGGACTAGTGTCCGGATCACCTGGTCCGGACCAACACACGCCAGCGCACCCGATAAGAAAATCGACATGGTCCGGACCAGCTGGTCCGGACATGTCGACTTGCCAGCGTAACAGCAGCAGTGTGAAGAGATAATTACCTTATCTCTTCACACGGGATTACCACCGCCTTACCTCCCCCTTTTACCTATATTTCTCTATAAATACACCTACAAAACCCCATTAAATGATATATCATTCCACCCCAAAAACTAATGCCATTTTTCCTCCATAATACCTCCATTTTCTCTCCAAAAATCATACATCTCATCTACATAATCTCCACATAAATCCTCACTTCATCTCATCCCATAAAAACATTCCAAGAGTTCTTCCTTTTCTTAATTCTACTCAGTTTTAATGTATGTCGTACTTACGATGTTCGTTTTTATAATTATGTGTGAGTAATAACTTTAGCCTCCCGGGTTGGGAAGCAAGCCTATTTTATACAATCGTGTTACGTATATTTTCTAATACAATATGTTCAAGCAATATTTTGATTCTCGTTCTTAATGCGCTTTAATATTCAGGCCAATTATTAAAGTGATATTTGTAGTTCTCTTGTTAAAATGCGGTGCTGAGACAAGGTTCTAGACAGAAGAAGTCAAAACGGGTTAATGACTAGAAGCGAGGTTCGCCTATAGGTTAATCTGTCTCCAACAGGAATTGTTAATAAAGCGATTAATTTATAATAACTTGGGCAAGGATTGCAGCTTGTTATTTCAATTAATCAGGGTTTATTGTACAAGGATCGGTCAACGAACTAATTAAAATTCCTGAGTTTATTGCTAAAATGGTAGAAGTTTATAGTAATATAATTGGATAAAATAGGTGAGCAGAACAACCCAGGGTGCTTCTTAAAAACAAAAGAGTTTTATAAACCGCTATTATTATTCTGTTTTGATTAACTATTATTTTTACTGTTTTATTTACATTAAGTGTTAAACCACAATCTCCCTAAAAAAGTGATAAGTTCCTATTAAATAATCTAATTAGAATTCTCAGTTAATTTGCACTATCAGTTAAACCACAGCAAGGTCCCCAAGAGTTCGACACCCCACAATTCCATTATTTCGTAAAACGATAGGTACACTGCCTAGATTGTAGAAGTAGTCACATATTTATCCAACAAAATTTTTCAAAACTTGTGTCCAAACTTACATGTTCGGACACATGTTCGGATGTTTTGGGTTTTAACTCTCGACTTGTGTCTGAACATCAATGTCTGAGCACAAGTTCAGACGCTTTCATTTTCTGATTTTTCAACTCTCGACTTGTGTCCGAACATCAATGCCCGGACACAAGTTTAGACACTTGGGTTTTTTCAGACGTATTTCTTCTCAGCTTGTGTCCGAACTTAGACGTTCAGACCAGAACTGTTTTGCACTTTTAGGACTAGTTTGGAGTACGTTTTCAATTTCGTTTGCGTCGTTAGACTCGTAATTTCATAAGTTTTATTTAAGGCAAAATCCAGGGTGTTACATATACTCACTTATCAGGGTTCATAAATACCCGAGTATATATTGACTTAGACTTGGAAAGTGCAAATCCCATCGTGTGGATCGTCTGAGGATAATTGTTTGAGGTCATATTTAAGACCCCAACTATAATCTCGAGTCTCAGGTTGACTAGAGAACTGACTCGATTATTTCGATGTTGCGCTCTTGTTTGATGGGTGTATTGGATTGTTGATTGGATATTTTGAGACTTGTTGTATGTTGTGTGTTTACAGTATTTATATATATTGCTGCAATAAATCAATTGCATGCTCTCGACCAATTAGTCATGTGTGACCCGGTAGCTTGCGAGCTGTAAGTTATCATACCAGCAAAGGTGCCGAGCCCTTCAAGGCATACCATTTATTTTACAGGTACACAACCGAAGTCGTCACCCGCTCAAGAGTAGGTCGGGGTAGAAGTCCTTTTATTTATTTCAGACTTGGTTTATAGGGGTAGTGTATTACACTCATGTACATAAGAATGGACGGAACTTGTATTCGGATTTTTTTTGTATTAAACTCAGTATAAATTATGGATTATGTTTATGTTGTATATTAACTCGAGGAATTATCCAGTTAGTTAGACCGTAACAAGGAAGTTGAGTAGGCCTTCTTAGTCTCGTGGGTGACTGACGGCGGTAACACCATAGGAGATTTGATATTCCGCTGTGATTTCAATGGAGACAACCAGAAAGATTAGACGGTAATTATGTGATTAGTAGTTGGGGTGTTACAAAAAGTAGTATCATAGAGTAGTTTCGCTCTAATGACTAGAAATTACCGAGCTTAGAAATCACCAAGTTGAGAATAGTAGTCTTTGGGCTAAGGGTTGACAGATAGTGCGAGAGGTGCATTAGTTAGTACTTCCCAGTGTTTACTGGATACCTACAATGTCTATACCCGCCCTCCGCATCCCTAGTTTTAACAATTCGGGGAAGGAACACCAGATAGATGAGAATCCATCTCTTACTCGGGAAAACCCAATCTGACAGTCACCTAGCGTTGTATAAAAATACAGAAAGACTTTGTTATACTATAGCCTTTCAACACTTAAAGGTTCTGATTGGAGCGCAATATTCTTAAGGCACTGCCCATGAAATCCTACCTATAAGAGGATGATTTTTACAGGCAACTTGGGTCGGCATGCTACGTAGTCAATAGAACCCTACCATACCAATAAAGAAGGAAAGCACCACTAGTGCAACAGAGTGGAAAAAGAGAAGTGACAGGAACACTGGACACTAGTCTGAAGGAGCATAATTAGGGATGTCAATGGATCAGGTTCGGGTCAGGTGAAGCATCACCCGCATCCATCACCCGGATATATCATCCGTCCATCCATCACCTGTTTATTCTTCATCCATCATCCGTCCATCCATCATCCGCGGGTGATTCAGGTGGATCGGGTGGTAATCGGATGATAATCATTTCTATATCATAAACAATATTTTTTTAATACAGTAATGAATATAAATTATTTTTGTATTGCTAAAGGTAAATTTATTTGTATTTTATGAAACTTTATTCCAACGTAACCAAATATTCCACCAATATCAATAAGAAAATAAACATAATTTTGCGTTGTATGAGAAAGACAACAAAAATGGAACGTATTTTTAGTGTTCTTAAAAAATTCTATAAAATATGTTTGGTTACTTGAAATAAAACAAGGTATAACTTTAAACGGATGACGGGTCGGATGATAAACGGATGACGGATCAAGTGACGGATGAAAAACTTCATCCGTCACCCTATCCGATCCGTCACTCGATCATCCGTCACCCGATCCGTCATCCGCATATTTTGGGTTTTCATCCGTTTATTTAAATCGGGTGGATCGGGTTAACGGATATCCATTTAAAATTTCCATCCCTAAGCATAATAGCGGGATGGTACCATGCATAGGCATAAGAACCTCCTAGAAGTTTATTATGAAGTGGGTAAGTCCAAACCTACACAACTCCAAAAGGTTACAAAGACCTGACCAACATAGCTCTAACGACTATGAAAGCAAATGCAAATCATACCCCGAGATAGGACTGCGACGAAGTGCCTACGGAAAGTCAATACTCGATAACCACAATGAAATGTGTGGAAACAAGAGCGAGAAGGAAGACCAAAATAACTAAATGAGGGTCTCCTCAGAAGGAGGAACACCCTGATAGAGAACTACCTTATCGGACACAATCAGGAAGGTGCTAGATAATCAATTATCTAAGACCAAGAGAGCAAAGGAAAAGTCAGCGGGACTACCAAGTACATGAAGATCAGGAGAGTACCACCACAGACATGCACATTACCAATATCCCATCTTGCATGGTGCACTTGCCATAGCAAGTGCTACCACAATGAAGCTATACGGGAAGCCAAAATGCCCCTATAGTAGAATGCCACAGTTATAATACATATTAATACCGGATTACAATCCTTAAGAACTGGAGAACGAGACCTTAAAAGGGCCTAACAGCCTGACCATAATGAATTAAGATGACACACCAGTCAGCAAGGAGCTAGACTAGGTTAGAATACTAAATGATGTAAGCATCAACAACAATTCACAACCTTAGACTTGTAAACCAAGGACCTAGAAAACCTACACCAACAACAAATGTCCGACACTACAGGTAAGAAATCCAAAACCAATCCCAAACCTCAAAGAGAAGAATAAAAAAGATCATTCGACAATATAAGCAAAACGCGATGTAAATAACAACCTACAAGGAAGATATTAAAGGACTTTATGAAGACGGATGACACAACAATCTTCTACAAGAACGGGACAAGACTCTCAGGACGACCACCAAGAGTATCCAATAACAACATTCTTCATTGAAGATGTTGATGAACCCCAATAGGGATAGCAAGGGAGAACAAATTTAAACAATGACCTACCTAGGGTCAGGAGACGTACAATCCCGAAAGAGGGAAGTTCGAGGGACTGTACCACAGAGTCGGTATAGTTAGACTGAACAAAACCCGTAAACAATAGCTATTACTATTTGCCTAACTCATTAACACCCGAGTATATTCTTTAATGGGAGCCAGAGCCAACGAAAGTTGAACGAAGTATTGTGATGCAAGCACATGATAGCCTGGATAAATATCCTGCTTAAACACTGTAAAGTAGATGCCTAATGTGAACATATCCTTAATCGAAAGACCAGGTTATATAAGTGAGAAATACAGACATATAAGGGTTTAATTTACCTTGTACTACTTACTTTTCAGGATAATATTACTCACTTATCGTATGTTTTTCTCTAGTTTATGTTTATTGGTTGTATCACAAATTTAATGGTTAAACAGGAGGAAAACCAAACAGAGCAAAGTAGACGAAGAGACGAAGGCATAGGCGCAAACAGATCTTAAACGGAGTTGAAACGATATTTTAGGAAGAAAACCAATTTTCGTCCGAACCAGGCTGGTCCGGACATGTTCGGAGCATCAAATTATGTCCGTGTCATGTCCGCTCAAATTTGGCCGGACAAGATTAAAAAGATCGAAGCTTCCGAACCACACTGATCCGGACAGTGGTTCGGACGCGTCAAATTGAACAATCTGTCCGTGGAAAAAAGGCAGGACATAATGAAGAAGAGAATGGCTGTCTGTGGAGAAAAGGGCGGACAAGGGACAAGCTGTCCATGGATATTTGGCCGGACAGCAAACATAAGACATAATATGTCCGCTAAAAATGGCCGGTACAGAGATAAACATGTCCGATGAAAAAAGCACGGACAAAAAATAAATGCCATGATGTCCGAGGAAATAAAGCCGGACAAGAGATAGAGACGTCCGCCCATTTATGCAAGGACGCAAACAAGCACTCGTTTGCAACCCAGATCCGACCGTCTTCCCCATTTTTATTGCGGCGCCTGCAAACACAACTATCTACCCCATCAGCAATATCAGGCGCCGACACTCCTTAAATTCCTCACGCGTATTCCAGTTCTGTCTTCTTCCTCTTCCTATCTTCTATATAAACCCACTGCTACTTCATCAGAAAAGGACTACGCTCGTACACCAAAACTCAACTCTCTGAATCACTCACGTTCACTTCCAAATCACACTTCCTCCACAAAAATTCCATTTTCCCTCCGTTCATCCACATCTCCATTTCATTTCCATCATTTTCCCATCACCAAATAAGCCCGTGCGAGTGCAGAGAGTTCTTCCTTTCCTTAACTCTCCTCTGTTTTAATGTCTATCGTACTTACGATGTTTGTTTTTATAATAATGTGTGAGTAATAACTTAGCCTCCCGGGTTGGGAAGCAAGCCTGTTTTATACAATCGTGTTACGTAGACTTTCTACTATAATCTGTTTAAGCAATATTTTGATTCTCGTCCTTAATGCGCTTTAATCTTCAGGCCAATTATTAAAGTGATATTTGTAGTTCTCTTGTTAAAATGCGGTGCTGAGACAAGGTTCTAGACAAAAGAAGTCAAAACGGGTTAATGACTAGAAGCGTGTCTCGCCTATAGGTTAATCTGTCTCCAATAGGAATTGTTAATAAAGCGATTAATTTATAATAACTTGGGCAAGGATTGCAGCTTGTTATTTAAGTTAATCAGGGTTTATTGTACAAGGACCGGTCAATGAACTAATTAAAATTCCTGAGTTTATTGCTAAAGTGGTGGAAGTTTATAGTAATATAATTGGATGAAATAGGTGAGCAGAACAACCCAGGGTGCTTCCTTAATAACAAAAGAGTTTTATAACCGCTATTATTATTATTCTGTTTTGATTAATTGTTCTTTTTACTGTTTTGTTTACGTTAAGTGTTAAACCACAATTTCCCAAAAAAAGTGATAAGTTTCTATTCAATAGTCTAATTAGAATTCTCAATTAATTTACACTATCAGTTAAACTACAGCAAGGTCCCCAAGAGTTCGACAACCCACAAATCCACTATTCCGCAAAACGATAGGTACACTGCCTAAGTTGTTGAAGTAGTCACATATTTCTCCAACACTATAAGAGTGATGTTATCGTCACAAACACTAAACAATGTCAGATTACTTGGGAGGACTTCATAATAGGTGTAACACCCCTACTACGCACTTAACAATTTACCTAAATCGCAGTGGAAATAAACAACTAAACAAAAACTAACGGTTTGGTGCTACAACGTAATTAACCACCCACGTGGTTAACAAGGCAGAATAAATACAAGTGTACCGGTCTGATGATCAGACTCCCGAGCATAGAACTAAACCATAAATACATAATATACAATACCGAGTATTTATTTACAACCATCACTGTAAACTATCACTGTAATGTATTCATTATCCAAAATATACTGCCACGGGAGCACAGGCGCATCCCGGGCCTACCAACCAAAAGGTACCAAAAGTATTTCTACAACCTAGGATCTACAGCCACTCCGCTTCTTCGATCCTCATCCTGCAAATATAAATATGGAGCCCCCGAGGGGGGTCAGCAACCCTTGGCTGGTATGGTTAACGCGCAGCCCATCGGCTACCGGGATACGCGCAACAAATTATCATGATGACATGGCATTCATTTTAAACATGCAACATATATATCATAGCAAGAGTATTGCATACCAACATTACACATAACATACAAGAACACATCCTTTTAGGAAACGAACCAACACAATTAGATCCCATGGAGAGCCTAGAGAATGTTGCCAAACTCATGCTAAGCTTGTTACATAACTCGTTACCGTCCTGTTAAATTGAACGAATAACTTAACACAAAGGTGCGTCGGATATAGTGATCCAAGCACACCGAACAAACATAGTATGCCCCTATGGCCCGACGTGAGTCAGTAAAATAGCCTTGGTTAAGCTAAAGGGAAGGTTGAAGACCAAAAGAGAAGGCAACCTTAACATACAAAGAGAATCGAACCGGTTATGACATCGACTCCCATACTCACACGCGTGGCCGGAACTACCGGACTCCTCACTTCCCCGGTTAGCACTTATTAGAAGTTCAACATTGAAATCAATAAACAAATCATAAGCAAGTGGTTAAGTCTTTGTTAGACACACACAAGGGAAATGAGTCACACCTTGACAACACAATAATATTAACAACTATAAACTTATTACATGACTTAAGTCTTACAAGGTCATAAACACTCATAAAAACATTCAACACACAAGCCGGTGTAAACTGGTAGGCAACAGACTGCAAGAAAACCATACCTTGGTCCTTGCTGCGAACGTGACCTGCCGAGCGTAGTCCCTAAACATAATTAATAATGTCGGTTAATTAACTTATTTAATTTTCGTTTACTAAGCACTTACATGATTGTATGACATGTTATAATGCCTAAACTCACCCTTGATTATCTTCATTATACTCCCTAGGGTTAACTACTTAAGCCACTTTTGTTTGTTTTTTTTTTCTTTCAAGTTTTGGTCCGACCGACCTTACCGACCGACCTTACACAAGGTCGGTCCATTCCAGAACATATTACCGTCAGAAAATTCTACTCCGACCGACCTTGCAAGTTCGGTCCATTCCCGAGAGTTTTTCCCCTTTGAAAATTCAGGCCCGACCGATCTTGACAAGTTCAGTCCCAAGATCAGTCGATTCCCGAGACTCACTTACGTACAAATATTTAGGCATGACCGACCTTGTAAGTTCGGTCCCAAGGTCGGTCTATTCTAGAGACTTAATCCGTACCAAAAATCCATGCCCGACCGACCTTGTAAGTCCGGTCCCCAAGGTCGGTCCATTCCAGAGACCATTTCTCGCAGGGTAAACTGGGCTCAACCGACCTTAAAAGTCCGGTCCCTAAGGTCGGTCGACTCCAAACCTTTATTTCTATATTCCCGTTTGACTCCAAACTTCACCTCATAGTGCCTTAGTATGTTCTAACCACATTTGGCACTTCAAACACCCCTTAAGACATCCATTAAACTCCTTAAATCATTCACCAAAAACCTCCTCAACATTATACAAATTCTTATACAAAGGTTAGCACATGCAATGTTTTTCACTAAGTCATTATGTGGTGTTTTATACCTATAACTATCACTATTCCCAAATGTTTTCTCACCACTACAACATCATCTCCCAAGCATCTTTTCTTCCTAACCAAACTCCTTGAATACGTCCACAAGTTTATAGCTCCTTCATGCAATACATTACTTCTTCCTTGTTCACCAACATTGTACAAGTCCCAAACACAATCTCACCATGATCTTGAAGTATCCCAAAACACTCACTTGCATTCTAAATCCTTTAAAATATTGCCTAAGTCCTTTTTACATCTTAGAATACCTTAATGCATGTTTCTTTCACTAGTAGAACACTTAATCATTCTAAACACTTCCTAACTCACCAAAACTCATTTTAAACACCTAAAACTTCTTATACATTATCTAAATTTTGACATGGGTTCTCCTAGCATCTTGTTACACCAAAACACAAAGTTTTCACCATTAAACATTCAAGAACACTTAAATCCATCAAGAGCATTCTTATACACAAAACTTCACCAAACTTACACTACATCACAATATAGTGCATTATTTAAATTGCTTGGCACTTAGGCCCTTAAATAACATGGCTCTTAGGCCCTTAAATAACATAAACCTTAAACATTGAATTTCCCACAATATATTTGCCTTTGACCTACAAATACATACAACAACACATATGCCCTTTAATAGTCTCCTTGAGAACATTTTACTAAGTCATTCACCATTGGCTCCTTAGGTAGTTTTTAACAAGTAACATAAGCTCATTTCTCCTAAGGCATCACAAGCTACATTAGGTTAGCACATTTACCTCTTTTCCTTCACAAGTTTTTCACTTAATTTCTCCTTGCTCTTCCTTGATTAAAACCGGCAAGACTTTGGTTTCCTTGTCAAATTTCTAATCAATATACAAGCAGGCAATAAGTATTCAAGCTTCATGCTTAAGCACACTTATAAACCATAAGTTTTACATTGTCTCAAAACATTAAGATGGCTGTTTTACCTTGGTATTAGAAGAGAGTTTGAAAATGTAGCAAGAGAGGACTCCACCTAGTCCTTGAAAGATTGGGATGAAGCTAGAACAAAGCAAGAGAAAACACCATCAATGGTGGTTTTCGGTCAACATCAAAACATGGAGGAAATGTTGTTTTCTTTGGCTTTTCCTTACCTTGAAGCAAAGGTGATCAACAAGGCATAAAAGTATAAGCTCAAGCTCCTTCAATGGTGGATCTCCATGGCACCGAAATGGTGGTCTTGAAGTTTTGAAAGGATGAAGTTGAAGAGCTTGGCAAGACTAAGAGAATGGCGGTCTTGGTTTTTGATTTGGTAAATGGAGCTAGGAAATATAGGTAGTCAAAGATGGAGTTCTTGTGTGGGCTGTAGCAAACCGTGAATGACAAGGAAGGAGAGAGGTTGGAGATGGTGGGAACATGAAGGAAATGAAGAAAGTGAAGAAGGTAAGTAAAAGGTAAGGTTTTAAGAGATATTTATGTTAAAGTAAATAGTAACTTGCTTTTTCATTCTTTACTTATCTTATTAAGCTAGTGAGGGAGTGACTCACCCTTGTAAAAACTGGCCCCCATAATATAATAAGGGGTATTTTAGTCTTTGTTGACCAATTAACTCACTTATGTTGACTTATGTTATAAACTTGCTTAATTTGGTTACTATTCACAAAACAAGGCACATATTTGTGAATTTTTTTATTTCTCATTGATTTAGACTTCCTAATGTGATACTAAGTAGTGCACATGTTAATTAAAGAGTAATGATGGACATTTAGCCATTCAAAACCCATTTACAAGACAATTTTTCAAAAATGTGCTTTAAGACTCCTTAAAGCACATTTTGTGTTTTAACTTGTTTTCAAGCTTGGTTTTCTTTGGTAATTGGTTTAATATGTTCATTAACATATAAATAAGGTCTTGGTAAGCTCATTAGTTTTTAACCAAGCTTATCCCAAGCTTAGAGCACATTTTCGCCCATATCGACTTTAAGGTATTTATTTGTGTTTACTGTGGTTTAAATTGTTCACTAATGTTTCTAAGGCACTTTTTAGCCTTATTATACCATATTTTAATGTCTAAACCACATACTAAGGTTTGGGGTATTTCAATCTACCCCCCTTAAAAGAACTTTGTCCCTAAAGTTCACACTTCCCACATAGCTTTAATATTAGAACACGGGGAATACTTATAAAACAATACTTCATAGCAACATTAACAACATACTTATAAAACATTACTTCATAGCAACATTAACAACACACTTACATAATATCAGACACAAGGTCCAAACAACAAAACATCATTCAGACTCAACGGTCTGTAACACAACAACATAGACAAGGCACAACGGTCCGTAACAACATAACATAGTACATAACATAGACAATGTATTTAAATACATGTCATACATACATAACCGAAACGGCTCTACCCCCCTTAAAATAGGGGTACGCCCCGTACCCTATACACACAAACACTAAGAGGTAAACAACGACAGGTACTTCACCTTCATCTTATCTTCCAGCTCCCAGGTGGCCTCCTCGACGTCCTGGTTAGACCATAGAACTTTCACCAGTCTCACAGACTTATGACGAGTGTCTCGAGTCTTAGTGTCCATAATCAGTACGGGAGTCTCCACTGATTGTGAAATACCCCAAACCTTGATATGTTGTTTAAACATTAAAATATGGTATATTAAGGCTAAAGAGTGCCTTAGAAACATCAGTGTACAATTTGAACCATAGTAAAAACACAATAAAACACTAAGACACAATAAAACACTAAGACACAGTTTGGGTAAAAACATGCTCTAAGCTTGGAATGAACTTGGTTAGGACCCAAAGAGCCTACCAAGACTTTATAACAATCAATTATGATTTAATAAGGCTAACTAAGTCCTTAAGAAACATTGGTAGACAATTAAACCAAACAAAACATAAATAAATACCTTAAAGCTAATATGGGCGAAAATGTGCTCTAAGCTTGGGATAAGTTTGGTTAAGACCTAATAAGCATACCAAGACCTTATTTATATGTTAATGAACATATTAAATCAATTACTAAAGAAAACCAAGCTTGAAAACAAGTTAAAACACAAAATGTGCTTTAAGGAGTCTTAAAGCACATTTTTGAAAAAGTGTCTTGTAAATGAGTTTTGAGTGGCTAAATGTCCCTCATTACTCTTTAAATAACATGTGTGCTACTTAGTATCACATAAGTAAGTCTAAATAAATGGGAAATCAAAAAGTTCACAATTATGTGCCTTGGTTAGTGAATAGTAACCAAATAGTGCTAGTTTAAGACTTTGGTCAATGAAAGTCAATTATTGGTCAACAAAGACCATAAATACCCCTAAGTACTAAAGGGGGGCCTATTTTCAATATGGTGAGTCACCACCATTTACAAGTCAAATAATGAAAGGAGGAAAAGTAAGTAAAAAGACTATTTCCCTTTTTAAACTTAAATATCTTACAAAGTAAACCTCTCACCTCATTCTCTTCTTTTCTCCTTGTTCCAACCGTCTTCATTATCTCCTCCCTTCTTCAAAACCGAGTTGCTACAGCAACCTCTCTTCTCCATCTTCATTTCCTTGTCAAATCCAACTCCATGCTCCAAATCAAATTCTAAGACCATATTTGTCTTAGTTAGACCAAGCTCTACACTTCTACCATTTCAAATCTTCAAGAACTCCATTTTGGTGCCATGAAGATTCACCATTGATGGAGCTTGAGCTCATATTTTCATGCCTTGTCATTCTCCTTTGTTTCAAGGTAAGGAAAACCAAAGAAAGACTTCATTTCCCCTTGTTTTAATATATGACCGAGAATCACCCTTTGATGGTGTGTTCTTTTGCTCATTCATAGCTCATTCCAATCATTCAAGGGCTTGGTGGAAACCTCTATTGTTACATATTCAAGTTCTCTTTCAAATTCAAAGGTAAACTTTTATTTTAAGTGTTTAAAACACTTATGTAAATTTAGGGTTTAAATGTGAGTTTAAGTATGAAACTTAATGCTCATTGCCCTTATATGTATATTGATTAGAAAGTTGACAAGTAATCAAAAGCCCCTTGCCGATTTCTAATCAAGGAAGAGCAAGAGTGTTCAAGTAAAAATCTTGAAGAAAAGAGGTAAACAAACTATCTCAATGTAGTTTAAATGCCTTAGGAAAAATGAGCTTGATTTGCTTAATAAAATACCTAAGGAGCCAATGGCAAAAAAGTTAGTGAATTGTTCTTAAGGGAATTATTAAAAGGCATATGAGATGTTGTGTGTATTTGCAGGTCAAAGGCAATATATATGTGGGAAATTCAGTCTTCAAGGTTTATGCAATTTAAGGGCCTAAGAGCCATGTTATTTAAGGGCCTAAGTGCCAAGCAAGTTAAATTATGCACTATATTGTGATGTAGTGTAATTGAGTGAAGATTTGTGTATGAGAATGTTCTTGTGGAGATGAGTGTCTTGGATGGTTAAAGGATGAAGAACAATATGTTTGTGTGTATTAAATGATTAATGGTTCTTGGTTGTAAAAAGGTGAAAACCTAAGTGTTTGGGTGTGGGAATATACAAGAGAAGCTATGGCAAAATTTAGTTGGTGAACAAAGGGAGTGTATGTGTAATAATGAGATTTTATAACCTAGAAGGTACTAGGAATGGTTGAGCTATAAGATGGTGAAAGAATGTGAATTAAAGTGTTCTTACTGGTTAAGATGCCTTGGGCATAGCCTTGGAGGATTTAGAAATCAAATGGGTGTTTTAAACACACCAAGGTTATGTTATGTGGAGTGCTAAGTCTTGTGCAAGTTTTGGTGATCAAAGGAAAAAAATGCCTTGTGGAGATCCAAGTGTGAACTAGTGGAAACTAGAAGGAGTTTGAATATGGGAGGTGTATGTGAGAAATAATGCCCTTGGAGTAGTGGTAATAGTGGTAAGGAAACATTTGGGGATAGTGATTGTCATAGGTATAAAACACCACTTAGAAACCTAAGGAAAAGCACTACAAGTGTTAGTATTTATAAGAATTGTGTAATGCTTGAGGAAGATCTTTAATGGGTGATTTAAGGAGATTAATGGAGGTCTTAAGGCGTGTTTGAGGTGCCCAAATGAGGTTAGAACATACTAGGATACATGAGGTGAAGTTTGGAGTCAAATGGGAATGTAGATACAAAGGTCTGGAGCCGACCGACCTTAGGGACCGGACTTGTAAGGTCAGTCGAGCCCAGTTTTACCCTGCCAGAGATGGTCTCTGGAATGGACCGACCTTGGGGACTGGACTTGCAAGGTCGGTCAGGCTTGTATTTTTGGTACGGATTAAGTTTCTGGAATGGACCGACCTTGGGACCGGACTTGCAAGGTCGGTCGTGTCTAAATTTTTGAACGGGAATTGTTTCTGGAATGGACCGACCTTGTGGACTGAACTTGCAAGGTCGGTCGGAGTAGAATTTTTGACGGTAATGTGTTCTGGAATGGACCGACCTTGTGTAAGGTCGGTCGGTAAGGTCGGTCGGACCAAAACTTGTAAAAAAAAAACAAACAAGAGTGACTTAAGTAGTAAACCCTAGTGGGTATAACAAGGATAATCAAGTGTGAATTAAGTAAGGAAACATGACATATAATCATGTAAAAACACTTAGTTATTCAAAAGTTAAATAAGTTAATTAACCGACATTACTAATCATGTTTAGGAACTACGTTTGGCGGGACTCGTATGCAGCAAGGGCCAAGGTATGGTTTTCTTGCAACCTGTGTCCTACCGGATTACACCGGCTTGTATGCCAAAGTGTTTTTCTGTATGTTTGCCACGTTATAAGATAAATCATGAAACGAGTTTACAGTCGTTGTTGTTGTGTGTTGCATACCGATACCGGTAACCTCTAATGCGCATGAAAGGCTAGTTAACCATTACTAGGTAATCGTAAGAGAACGGTATCCGGTAATAACGTTTCCAACCTAAGGAACGTTCTAACCACGGCTATGTGTGCGTTAGTTATGTGTTGTTCGTGTGTGTTAGTATGTTCACTACCCTTGTGTGTGTCTAACTAGACCTAACCACCTAAGTGTGAATTAATGTACTAAGTCCAATAATGAGACTTCTAACAAGTGCTAACCGGGGAGTGAGGAGTCCGGTTGTACCGGCCACGCGTGAGTAGTATGGGGGTCGTTATCATATCAGGTTCGATCCTCTCTGTATGTTATGGTTGTTTTCCCATTTGGGTTCCAATCTTCCCTTTAGCTTAACCAAAGCTATTTTACTGACTCACGTCGGGCCACAGGGGCATACTATGTTTGTTCGGTGTGCTTGGATCACTATATCCGACGCACCTTGGGATTAAGTTACTCATTCATTTAACAGGACGGTAATGAGTTATGTAACGAGCTTAGCATGAGTTTGGCAACATTCTCTAGGCTCTCCAAGTGAAATAATTATGTTGGGCCGGTTCCTAATGAGAACCGTTCCCGTTATGTTATGTGTTGATGATGTGGTGCAATTCTTATTGCGATTTTAAGTAAGATGGATGACAATATGCGGTATAGGTTGTTGTGTGAAGTATGTGGATCATGGATATGAATCCCAGTTTAATATAAGACGTTTTGGAGAATAACCCGACTAGTGGGTAAGTGTCGTCTATTAAGGAAATAACTCCATTAGAGGAGAAACCCTCTAGGGTTAAAGAATACAATGAGTGATTTATTAAGTGAAGATGTGTAGTCTGTTTTGTTGAGCCCTATTGTTGTGTGTATGTAATGTGTTATGTGTTTATGGTTACATGCATATTTAAATATAGTCAACCGCATGCCCAGACGACAATTAGTTGTGCGTGGCCCGGTAGCATGCGGGCTGCGGGATTACCATACCAGCAAAGGTGCTGAGCCCCCTGGGGGCCACCCTTTCTTCTCTTTTCTATTTCAGGTACAAGGAGCTGGAAGCCGTTCGAGAGTAGGACGGGGTAGTTGTTTATACATGGGTAGCCGTTTAGTTTGTGTATGTATTATAGGTGTAGTAAGACCGAGATTGTTATCGGCATTAGTTGTGAATACTCGGTACAGTTGGAATGTGTATGTATGTTTGTTGTTGTTAATGGAAAGGGATAATAACGTGTAGTTGCTCGGGAATCTAGTCCATCAGACCGATACAATGTATATGTATTAGCCTTGTTAGTCACGTGGGTGGTTAACGACGTGTAACACCATTGAGAAAAGTAATGTGATGAGTTGAGCTTTCCGCTGCAGTTTGTTGTTAAGTGTGTTGTTTTTAGTTGGGGTGTTACAAAAAGTGGTATCCGAGTGAAGTATCGCTCTGATGACTGTGTTACCGAGCTTAGGAAGTACCGAGTTAGGATTTAAGCACTTTGGGTTAAGGGTTGAGTGATAGCGTGAGAGATACGCAAGTTAGGAACTACCAATGAATACTGGAAGCCTACTATATCCTTCCCGTCCTCCACAATCCCTGTTTTATAACTCAGGAAAGAATGCCAGAGAGATGGAAGTCCTCTCTTACTGGGGAATACCCGATCTGGTTGTTAACAAGTACCTCTGTAAGTACGGAGAACCTGTCATACGGTAGATTCCGAAAACTGGGAATCCCGGAGACGGTTTCCGTCTGAACAATGTTAACCACATTTAATAGCGAAGAATGAAAATCTGTGTATAGAAGAATGGAATTTCCGGCAACCTGGGTTGACATGCCGAGCAGTCGAGGACAACCAGCTTGCAACGCACTAACCGTGCAACAGGCAAGAAGTGAAGTAATGGAACCCGAGACGCGTGTCCACGGACCGTATTATTAAATAATGTCGCTAACGTATACCAACCGACTAATGAACTGCAACGTAGTACCCAAACAAGAGATAGATCTTAGTAACCACGACAAATGCGTGGAATGGGTTACAAGAGGATACAATACTAAGTAAAAGGGGACTCCAAGAATGGGGAACACCCAGTTAATGATTATCATGTGAAGACAGTGAGAAGTCACCCAGAGAATTATTATCAAGAATGTAGGATCAAGTGAGGGCCAACAAGGCCACTGATGACAGTGCGGGTAAAAATGATACCGCAACCGGTGTGTGTTTAACCGATAGCCAGTTAGCATGGCGCACTGCCATGACAAGTGCACTATAACAGGGCTGTTCGGGAAATTTTTTTAGCAAATACAAAGACTATAGTGAAGTAACATGAAGTTAAAGGAGATCATCATAACTGTGGAAGGGCTCACAGCCTAACCTTTGTAATTGGAAATACACTAGTCAGCAAGAAGCTAGACTTGGTTAAGGCAAGAAGAATTGTGAAACCACGAGAAATTTTCTTTCAAACTCAGATTTGTTCCAAATTCTTTTCTTTCAAAACCAAATTTTCTTTCAAACCCATACTCATTTTCTACCTTCTTTTTAAAACCAAAGACCGGTAAACCCAGTTTACTTTTGAATAGCCGGATGGAAACCGGTAAACCCAAGGGTAGCAACCCGAGGGAATGGATTGAGTGCATAGTAATACAATAGTGGATATACTTTCCCTTGATACGTTCAGGAAACAAGGAATGCATATTGTCACAGGACTATATAAGAGAGTTGACAACAGAATACTTCATTTAGGCGTGTGACGGACACTACGAGTGTGCCAACTAAAATGTGGGACGACCGTACTCCGATAGGAGCTTGTGGGCCTGATAGACCTACTTATGGGTTAGTTGGGTAAGTAGTAATGTATCAGTAGGGTACCCCACATATGTATACGAGTAGAGTCCGGAACACGGGAAGTAGTCGACTCCGTACTACAGTCAGCAGTATAAGTCAAACAAGAGCTAAGGATTACCATGAATGGTTGAAGTAAAGGAACCTAGTTAAGTTAACGAGACTAAAGGAATTAGTGAATTCCTTTCAAGGAAATGTTTAAGAGTCAGGAGGTGCGAAGTGCACTAACTGTTATGTAAAGACATAGCATATGTCTTAAGGATCCTCAGGGATAAACATGATAGCTGGAACGATGACCCAGCCTGTCCATGGCAAGGCAGATGCCTAATGTGGACACATTAATGTGCAATGAACGAGATGAAACTCCCGGAATGATCACCTGGATTACCAGGGAATATCGATCTTCACAGACGAGGATAGAAAACCCAGCTAAGAACGCAAAACGGCGTAATTAACTAAATGTACCAATAAGTGCAAGCCAGAGGTATGGCATAACTTACTAGCAATACCCATGAGCAATCCTTGAAGGGTGTTTGCATCAATAATTGTTGTACGAAATGACATGACAGAACCACAAGAGTTGGAACTAATTCTCAGTTTAAACATAAGTCGT
This sequence comes from Limonium bicolor, assembly GCA_023374045.1. Classification (NCBI taxonomy): domain Eukaryota; kingdom Viridiplantae; phylum Streptophyta; class Magnoliopsida; order Caryophyllales; family Plumbaginaceae; genus Limonium; species Limonium bicolor. The sequence goes on from JAIOTZ010000907.1 coordinate 23,551, forward strand.
CAGAAGGAAGCCTGACGTCCTTGAAGGGGCATCCTATGAAAACAAGCGTGATGCAACGACCTTGTCATGGAGCCCAATACTACCACTAAACCATGTAATGTTGTACAGGAACATAAATGTGTGTGAACCATCCACAATGGACAGAGCTCGAAGCAGTAAGGCTTATAAGCCACAAATAAAGTGTGATATGTAAATTTGATCGATTGCAGAAGTTTGTGTTGTACGAGTAAATAGAGTGAAGAACGAACCACTACTTTATGAGTGGGGATACCTCTCGATACTGTGAAACCGCTGGAGCAGTAGTTATGTGAACCAAGTTCAAGAAATATGTTAAGGATGGACGATATTATTATTGCGAGAGAGCAGTTAGTTTAGTAGCATGTGTGTATAAAGTGAAGCACCGAGCTTAATAATGCCGGCTTGTGACTCGAATGATCAATGCTCAAGGAGCATTCAGTAGTCATCCAAATGAGTGACGAACCATAATACGAATGATGTAAGTATATGTGTGGAAGTTAATGTGACAGTAAATACCATGTAAGTTAGTGTTATGCAATGAGTAAGAGCACGGTGCGCAGCAAGCGACCATTGTATAAGTATTGTTAACCGATAAGTGATAGCAAATAACTAGGCAGTAAGCTAGTAGCCAGTATTACGAGATGAGAATCTCAGTGAAACACAGTGTGAATTCCATTGCGAATCGCATAAGAGATTTACTGTCAAGAGTTTACGCCTCTGCACTCTGTATGACTGAGTGTTTTGGTATTGCTCTAGTGCAGTAATGATCGAGTGAGATATCTAGGACTTGGAAAATGTTAACTGTGGTAGAATAACACTATAATGACCGATGCATAGGAAATGCAAGGCCGCACCAATGAAATGATACATGTACAAAACCAAATGTGGAGGCATGATCAACAACAAGTGACTGCAGTAACACGGGATACCAAATGTCGGTATGGAATATACCTCAAGGGTGGAAAATAACTGAGAGAGCACTACACATTAGGTGGTAGCTCAACCTCAACCGACAGTAAGTCGGAAGGAATTAAGTCAATCATTGTGAAATACGTAGCTGTATACACAGTAATTGTCAGAGAAGTAGATAGAAAGTTGTAACTCACTGAATTCGCTCACGGTAAGAGATACCACGCGTCGGTGAAGAAACCGTTATTACCAAGATAAAGGTGATAAATGGGAGATGTACAATACAGTAAGAATAACGAACGGGGCAAGTTAAGCTCTAAAGTTATCAGAGTTGCGCAGCAGAGGCCAGTGAACCCGTGCTTCAAATACTGAATGTGCATGGTGAGCATGAGTGAATAGCTAATTATTAATGCCTAGAAGCCTCGCAGGCCAGAACCGAAACCAGTTAAGAGTTAAGCAAACTCCAATGAGAATTCTTGGTTTAGGGACTAAACTGCCAATATGGTTCAGATCCTCTAACCAGAACACATTGTATAACAGACCGCGTGGAAGTTAAAACACTTCACGACGGTAGAACTTTTTAAACCAATATTCAGTGGTTGATTACGTGGGTGTAATCCCTTTTAAGGGGGTAGAGCTCAAAACCGCTTAGGTGTTTTACCGTACAAGTGTACGTGAACTATTGTGCATAGCACAAAATAACTTGCTTGATGATTGGTGTGTGTGTTACATAAACATACACATTCATTCATGGTTTAATTGTGGTAATTGCGCACAAGAGATGTGAATATCATTGTGATAAGTGTGTTTATTTTGTTAACGGTTGTGTGTGAGAGTACAAGTGTAAGGGAGTAAAGAAACTCCCGGGGAACAAAACCCCGACAGTGTATAAATGTAAAACCGTGTGTTGTATTTTGATAAAAATATATGTATATATGTAATATAGTGATTCATGAAAGGGTATGAAACCGACATAGAACCTAGTGAGAATAAGATACCCTAGGTAACAAGATTAAAGTGAACGGAGATAACTGATAGACGGAGTTCTATCCTTTGGAGTTGTAATGGTTATGACTAGAAAGACTAAAAGATAGAAAATGGGAAGTGTGAGTATTATTTGATGCTTGAAAATGAAGTGGGAGGTGGAACTTGGTTTGCATGTGATCAAGGGAAGCCGAACACAAATTGGGGTGGAAGGATAGTTCAACACTGATGCTGATCACATCAGGGTTGGATGATTCTTGAAGCTCCCTATAAGTGGTCACAAATAACCACGCTAGGAAAAGAAGCAAAGAGCTTAAGTTGGACTTGGAGTTGTATGCGTTTTCAAAAGGATTTTCAATTGATATTTTTCTAAAACCTTCGATAGATACTTTAAATTAAGAAATTTCTTATACGTAATTGATTGATTTGATCTCCCAAAGGAATCTGCAGGATAACAGTGTATATAAAAGATATGTTGATTGCTATACATGCTATGACATGTTGTGTGGTATATGTGATAAATATTATTTTGACCTTGAGTCCTAATGTGGTTGAGTTCCGAAAGTTGTTATGTTACCTAGACCTATGTGTCTAAATGTTGTTATGTTACCCAGACCTGAGAGTCTAAGGGTTGTTATGTAAGTACAATGTTGTTAAGATACCCGGACCGTTAAGTCCGAGGTTATCATATAAGTATGTTATGTTATGTATGGATGTGTATATGTTACCCGGACCATTAAGTCCGTGGGTGTGATGTAAAGTATGTTTGGTTATGGAAGTTTTATTTTACAAGAAATCCCTGTGTACTAATCCAAATTATGCGTGGGAAGTGTGAACTTCGAGGACAAAGTTCTTTTAAGGGGGGTAGATTGAAATACCCCAAACCTTGATATGTTGTTTAAACATTAAACTATGGTATATTAAGGATAAAAAGTGCCTTAGAAACATCAGTGTACAATTTGAACCATAGTAAAAACACAATAAAACACTAAGACACAGTTTGAGCAAAAACATGCTCTAAGCTTGGAATGAACTTGGTTAGGACCCAAAGAGCCTAACAAGACTTTATAACAATCAATTATGATTTAATAAGGCTAACTAAGTCCTTAAGAAACAGTGGTAGACAATTAAACCAAACAAAACACAAATAAATACCTTAAAGCCAATATGGGCGAAAATGTGCTCTAAGCTTGGGATAAGTTTGGTTAAGACCTAATAAGCATACCAAGACCTTATTTATATGTTAATGAACATATTAAATCAATTAAAAAAGAAAACAAAGCTTGAAAACAAGTTAAAACACAAAATGTGCTTTAAGGAGTCTTAAAGCACATTTTTGAAAAAGTGTCTTGTAAATGAGTTTTGAGTGGCTAAATGTCCCTCATTACTCTTTAAATAACATGTTTGCTACTTAGTATCACATAAGGAAGTCTCAATCAATGGGAAATCAAAAAGTTCATAATTATGTGCCTTGGTTAGTGAATAGTAACCAAATAGTGCTAGTTTAAGACTTTGGTCAATGAAAGTCAATTATTGGTCAACAAAGACCATAAAAACCCCTAAGTACTAAAGGGGGGCCTATTTTCAATATGGTGAGTCACCACCATTTACAAGTCAAATAATGAAAGGAGGAAAAGTAAGTAAAAAGACTATTTCCCTTTTTAAACTTAAATATCTTACAAAGTAAACCTCTCACCTCATTCTCTTCTTTTCTCCTTGTTCCAACCATCTTAATTCTCTCCTACCTTCTTCAAAAATGAGTTGCTACAGCAACCTCTCTTCTCCATCTTCATTTCCTTGTCAAATCCAACTCCATGCTTCAAATCAAATTCTAAGACCATATTTGTCTTAGTTAGACCAAGCTCTACACTTCTACCTTTTCAAATATTCAAGAACTCATTTTGGTGCCATGAATATTCACCATTGACGGAGCTTGAGCTCATATTTCCCTTGTCATTCTCCTTTGTTTCAAGGTAAGGAAAACCAAAGAAAACCTTCATTTCCCCTTTTTTAATATATGACCGAGAATCACCCTTTGATGGTGTGTTCTTTTGCTCATTCATAGCTCATTCCAATCATTCAAGGGCTTGGTGGAAACCTCTCTTTACATATTCAAGTTCTCTTTCAAATTCAAAGGTAAACTTCTATTTTAAGTGTTTAAACACTTATGTAAATTTAGGGTTTAAATGTGAGTTTAAGTATGAAACTTAATGCTCATTGCCCTTATATGTATATTGATTAGAACGTTGACAAGTAATCAAAAGCCCCTTGCCGATTTCTAATCAAGGAAGAACAAGAGTGTTCAAGTAAAAATCTTGAAGATAAGAGGTAAACAAACTATCTCAATGTAGTTTAAATGCCTTAGGAAAAATGAGCTTGATTTACTTAATAAAATACCTAAGGAGCCAATGGCAAAAGAGCTAGTGAATTGTTCTTAAGGGAATTATTAAAAGGCATGAGATGTTGTGTGTATTTGCAGGTCAAAGGCAATATATATGTGGGAAATTCAGTGTTTAAGGTTTATGCAATTTAAGGGCCTAAGAGCCATGTTATTTAAGGGCCTAAGTGCCAAGCAAGTTAAATTATGCACTATGTTGTGATGTAGTGTAATTGAGTGAAGATTTGTGTATGAGAATGTTCTTGTGGAGTTGAGTGTCTTGGATGGTTAAAGGATGAAAAACAATATGTTTGTGTGTATTAAATGTAATGGTCTTGGTTGTAAAAGGTGAAAACCTAAGTGTTTAGGTGTGAGAATATACAAGAGAAGCTATGGCAAAATTTAGTTGGTGAACAAAGGGAGTTTATGTAATAATGAGATTTTATAACCTAGAAGGTACTAGGAATGGTTAAGCTAGAAGATGGATGAAAGAATGTGAATTAAAGTGTTCTTAAGTGTTAAGATGCCTTGGGTATAGCCTTGGAGGATTTAGAAATCAAATGGGTGTTTTAAACACACCAAGGTTATGTTATGTGGAGTGCTAAGTCTTGTGCAAGTTTTGGTGATCAAAGGAAAAAAAAAATGCCTTGTGGAGATCCAAGTGTGAACTAGTGGAAACTAGAAGGAGTTTGAATATGGGAGGTGTATGTGAGAAATAATGCCCTTGGAGTAGTGGTAATAGTGGTAAGGAAACAAACATTTGGGGATATGATTGTCATAGGTATAAAACACCACTTAGAAAGCCTAAGGAAAAGCACTACAAGTGTTAGTATTTATAAGAATTATGTAATGCTTGAGGAAGATCTTTAATGGGTGATTTAAGGAGATTAATGGAGGTCTTAAGGTGTGTTTGAGGTGCCCAAATGAGGTTAGAACATACTAGGATACATGAGGTGAAGTTTGAAGTCAAATGGGAATGTAGAAACAAAGGTCTGGAGCCGACCGACCTTAGGGACCGGACTTGTAAGGTCGGTCGAGCCCAGTTTTACCCTGCTAGAGACGGTCTCTGGAATGGACCGACCTTGGGGACCAGACTTGCAAGGTCGGTTGGGCTTGTATTTTTGGTACGGATTAAGTTTCTGGAATGGACCGACCTTGGGACCGGACTTGCAAGGTCAGTCGTGTCTAAATTTTTGAACGGGAATTGTTTCTGGAATGGACCAACCTTGTGGACCGAACTTGCAAGGTCGGTCGGAGTAGAATTTTTGACGGTAATGTGTTCTGGAATGGACCGACCTTGTGTAAGGTCGGTCGGTAAGGTCGGTCGGACCAAAACTTGTAAAAAAAAACAAACAGAGTGACTTAAGTAGTAAACCCTAGTGGGTATAACAAGGATAATAAGTGTGAATTAAGTAAGGAAACATGACTTATAATCATTAAAAACACTTAGTTATTCAAAAGTTAAATAAGTCAATTAACCGACATTACTAATCATGTTTAGGAACTATTTTGGCGGGACTCGTATGCAACAAGGGCCAAGGTATGGTTTTCTTGCAACCTGTGTCCTACCAGATTACACCGCTTGTATGCCAAAGTGTTTTTCTGTATTTTGCCACATTATAAGAAATCTCATGAAACGAGTTTACAGTCGTTGTTGTGTTGTGTGTTGCGTGCCGATACCGGTAACCTCTAATGCGCATGAAAGGCTAGTTAAACCATTACTAGGTAATCGTAAGAGAACGGTATCCGGTAATAACGTTTCCAACCTAAGGAACGTTCTAACCACGGCTATGTGTGCGTTAGTTATGTGTTGTTCGTGTGTGTTAGTATGTTCACTACCCTTGTGTGTGTCTAACTAGACCAAACCACCTAAGTGTGAATTAATGTACTAAGTCCAATAATGAGACTTCTAACAAGTGCTGGAACCGGGAGTGAGGAGTCCGTTGTACCGGCCACGCGTGAGTAGTATGGGGGTCGTTATCTATCAGGTTCGATCCTCTGTATGTTATGGTTGTTTCCCATTTGGGTTCCAATCTTCCCTTTAGCTTAACCAAAGCTATTTTACTGACTCACGACGGGCCATAGGGCTATAGTTGTTGTGTGCTTGGATCACTATATCCGACGCACTTGGGATTAAGTTACTCGTTCATTAACAGGACGGTAATGAGTTATGTAACGAGCTTAGCATGAGTTTGGCAACATTCTCTAGGCTCTCCAAGTGAAATAATATGTTGGGGCCGGTTCCTAGAGAACCGTTCCCGTTATGTATGTGTTGATGATGGTGCGATCTTATTGCGATTTTATGTAAGATGGATGACAATATGCGGTATAGGTTGTTGTGTGAAGAAGTATGTGGATCATGGATATGAATCCCAGTTTAATATAAGACGTTTTGGAGAATAACCCGACTAGTGGGTAAGTGTCGTCTATAAGGGAATAGCTCCATTAGAGGAGATACCCTCTAGGGTTAAAGAATACAATGAGTGATTTATTAAGTGAAGATGTGTAGTCTGTTTTGGAGCCCTATTGTTGTGTGTATGTAATTGTTTATGGTTACATGCATGATTTAAATATAGTCAACCGCATGCCCAGACGACAATTAGTTGTGCGTGGCCCGGTAGCATGCGGGCTGCGGGATTACCATACCAGCAAAGGTGCTGAGCCCCCTGGGGGCCACCCTTTCTTCTCCTTTCTATTTCAAGTACGAGGAGCTGGAAGCCGTTCGAGAGGTAGGACGGGGTAGTTGTTTATACATGGGTAGCCGTTTAGTTTGTGTTGTGTATGTAGGTGTAGAAGACCGAGATTGTTATCGGCATTAGTTGTGAATACTCGATATAGTTGGAATGTGTATGTATGTTTGTTGTTGTTAATGGAAAGGGATAATAACATGTAGTTGCTCGGGAATTTAGTCCATCAGACCGATACAATGTATATGTATTAGCCTTGTTAGCCACGTGGGTGGTTAATGGCGTGTAACACCATTGAGAAAAGTAATGTGATGAGTTGAGCTTTCCGCTGCAGTTTGTTGTTAAGTGTGTTGTTTTTAGTTGGGGTGTTACAGATCGCATGGTCTGCTCTAAGGTTAGCCTTTCAGGCTGAAGTATATGAGACGGATGAGACATATATTTCTTCAACTGGGACACATGAAATACATCGTGTTACCTTGCCCAGCTCAGCAGGTAAATCTAGCCTGTAAGCTACCGGTCCTATCCGCTCCGTCACAACATAAGGCTCCACATATTTCGGGCTCAACTTGCCTTTCTGGCCAAAACGAAACACTCCCTTCATGGGGGATACTCTAAGAAATACCTGATCGCCCACGGAGAATTCCAGGTCACGTCTGCGCACATCGTCATATGATTTCTGCCTATCCTGAGTTGCCTTCATGTTAGCCCAGATCTGGCGTACTTCTGACTGTACTTGCTCCAGATACTCTGGTCCTATAATGACCGTCTCACTTGACTCATCCCACCATAATGGCGTGCGGCATGGTCTACCGTACAAAGCCTGGAAGGGAGACATCTTGATTGAAGCTTGGTAACTGTTGTTGTAGCTAAACTTGATCAGATGTAACTTATCAATCCAGCTGGTCTGAAAGTCAAGTGCACATGCACGTAACATATCCTCGAGTGTCTGGATGGTGCGCTCACTCTGACCATCAGTCTGCGGTGGAACGCCCGTACTTAGCTTCACTCGGTACCAAGCGCTTCCCGTGTGGATTTCCAGTACCTCGAGAGGAATCTTGTATCCCTGTCAGACACAATCGTTTTCGGTACCCATGATGTCTTACAATCTCTCTGTCGAAGAGCTCTGCAAGCTTGCCACTTCAGGTGTCCTTCATTCGGTATGAATCTAGCCACCTTGGTCAATCAGTCAACAACAACCCAATCATATTCAGACCTCCCCTTGTAGGCGGAAGCCCTACTATGAAGTCATAGAATGTCATGGAACTTCCACTCAGGCACTGGCATTGGCTGTACCATACCCATCAGGCGTCGGTGCTCAAACTTGACCTTCTGACCAAGTGAGACACCTCAACACATAATCATTCACATCCTTTTTCATACCTGTCCACCAAAAATAATTCATACCCTTGTACATTTTTGAAGCTCGGGGTGAATCGAAGTCGTGTAGAACAATGGGATTCACTCAGTATGCGCTCCTTCAGCTCAGCGCTACTCCTCGGAATACATAGTGCCATTAAGCTAATCAGGTCATCATCGTGGAGTCGGAAGTCGTACTTCTAACCCTCGAATGTGCCATCAATAAGCTTCTACCTGATCTCCAACATATACTGATCCAACATCTGAGCACTCCGCACCTCTTCAACCAAGCTAGAATGAGAGACTAGCGAATGGCGAGAGTGTGCTTGGCGACTCAGTGTGTCAGCTACCACATTTGCTTTACCCTTTTCTACTGTAAATTAATGTCATAGTCGTTTAAGAACTCGACCCACCTTCTTTGTCTCATGTTCAACTCCTTCTGAGTGAACAAGTATTTTAAACTCTTGTGGTCAGAATAGATTGTCACACTTATCCCATACAAATGATGTCGCCATATCTTCAATGCGAAGACTATGGCACCCAATTATAAATATGAGTAGGGTATTCTCTTCGTGTTTCTTCAATTGCGGGAGGCGTAAGCCACGACCTTCCCGTGCTGCATCAATACACATCCATACCTCTGCCTGATGCGTCACAATAGACCTCAAAACCATCTGAACCGTCTGGTAAAGTCAGGACTGGTGCAGATGTCAGAGCATCCATGAGACTCTGGAAAGAACTCTCACAGTCGACTGTCACTCGAATGGTGCATCCTTCTTCATTAAGGAAGTCATCGGCTTGAGACACTGGAGAAGTCCTTCACAAACCTCCTGTAATATCCTGCCAGACCGAGGAAGCTCCGTATGTCGGTAACTGTCTTCGGCCTAGGCCAGGTGCGCACTGCATCTATCTTTACTGGATCAACAGTGATCCCGACTTCAGAAATCACATGACCAAGAAAAGATACTTGGTTCAACCAAAACTCACACTTTGAAAATTTAGCATACAGCTGATTCTTCCTCAACGTTTGCAACACACTTCTCAGGTGTCTTTCATGCTCACCTTTCGATTTCGAGTACACAAGGATAACGTCGATGAAGACTACCACTGACTTGTCCAACTGATCTTGGAACAAGCGGTTCATTAAGTCCATGACCTTGGCTGGTGCATTGGATAAACCAAACGGTATGACCGTAAACTCGTAATGTCCATATCTGGTTCTGAATGCGGTCTTCTCAATGTCACTCTCACGGATGGCAATCTGATGGTATCCGGATCGTAGATCTATCTTGGAGAACACTGATGGTCCTTTCAACTGATCAAATAAGTCGTCGATGCTTGGTAACGGATAACGGTTCTTCACCGTAACTGCATTCAGCTCTCGATAATCAATACAAAGGCGGAGACTACCGTCCTTCTTCTTCACGAAGAGGACCGGTGCTCCCCATGGTGAAAACGCTAGGGCGGAAAATCCCTTGTCGAGTAGGTCTCTCAGCTGCTCCTTGAGCTCTGTCATCTCTGCTGGAGCCATACGATAGGGCGCCTCCGCTATTGGTCCGGTGCCCGAACCAAATCAATCTCAAAACTCTACTTCCGCGTTGGCGGCATGCCGACAGTTCCTTAGGAAATACATCAGGAAACTCCGACACTACCGGCACATCTGGGCTAAACTCTGGGTCTCTCTCTATGTCCTGGACATAGCAGAGGTATCATTCCCTCGTCGTACTCACGATACTGGCCATGGCGGTGATGATCTGAGTCGAAGGCTCCCTGGGCCTCTGGCGGGTATGATTGTAACCCAGGCGGACTCCGAAGAAGCAGACGGTGCTCGGCACACAGGATTCTGCCCTTGTACCTCCTCCAACCAGTTCATCCCGATAATCATCAAAACCAAGTCCCTCGAACTCTATCAATTCGATCGGAAACTCTTCTTCTCTAATTCGTACAACATCTCGGTGGTAGCGGGTACACCTGATCCGCTCTTTCGATGGGAGAGTGACTAGAAAGTCTGGCATCTCTTCACCGTCTAACCCCAGCCTCTTCGCAAAAGATAGCAAGATAAATGTATGTGAGGCTCCGAAGTCGAACAAGATCGAAGTGTCCACGCCATTGACTGGAAAGGTACCGGTAAGGATTGTGCCGCTCTTGCCGGCTTCTGCCTCATTACAAACACCCAGTATACCTCCCGTTCCGAGTGCACAGCCTAATTCATTGGCAAACTTCATAAGTATACGGTAACAACACGGTTGATATACTTCCAAAACAACATCTCTTTATTCATTAACATACTCTTACACCATAAGTTGGTTCACTCTGTCAACATAACTAACATATACATAACATCCTTAACTTACAACTGGCTTCATCCATTACATGGTTACACAAGGCTTAAAACTGCCTGAAAGTCAAATTCAAACGCCCCGGTTTCATATGTGTGGCATTGATCACTGCCGAAGGTGCGGTATTCAGTTTGATCTTCTTGATACCGTGGTAAAGCATCCTTGACTGCCCACCCATAATTAATCACCTGACTTCAATACTAACTTCTTTGCGAGATCACCACGCTCTGTCGCCATACACCAACACTTGGTATCACCAATGGACCAAGACACCACGGGTAATCCCTTACTTAGAGACTCGGGTGACTCGTCCTTATCTTGGTGTAACCCTAACCGTCCACCTTTCTGGTAGAAATTCACAATACATAAATCTGTTTTAACACTTGGTATTGAACGATTCAACTTGCTGAGCAATTCCACGGCGTGGTTACAACGACCGCAAGGAACTCCTCAGGTTATCCTCGGTGCAGTTGCTCCGTCTTCAGCTCGCTCATCGGATATGTCTTGGTGTAAGGATTCCAGTCCTTACCCATGCACATCATCTTCAATTTCATCCTCGATCCGCTTGGGTATTCGGGTGTGTAGAACCCAGGTGCTGCTTCCTAGCTATTAACATCGTCTGATGATGGGATTTGTGCTTCGGTGTCAGGTATCCATTTAAGAGTACCATACCTGGTGGATAACCTGACACTGCTCCATTGGGAACTCGGTGATGCTGATGGTTGCCACTTCAGGGTTTGGTGTGGGGCGGGATTGGATAACAGATATTGAAGGTTCCTAGATTTTTCAGATTACCTAATTTAGGTGTTTCCACACTGTACTTTAACTCTTTACTTACATGGTTGTATACTTGACTCACTAACACACATGCATGAAATGCGGTATGCAATTACTCATTTCATTTAACGGTTAGGTGGTACCTGGTCTAGAAGAGGGTCCTGGCGCCTCAAAACCGGTCCACCACATGCAAGGGCGGCCTTGCCGGATCCGACCCTTCCCCTTCTGGGAATCAATGTACCTCTGTCGGTGGTGGGTGGGTTAGCCGTCTTCGGGCCATCGGTAGTCACGGCGGCCTTGCCCTTCCATTTGCCCCTTAGGTCTGTAGTTCTGTCATTCGGGTTCTGGAAGCACTCGCAGTCACGATGCCCCAACTTCTTACAGAATCGGCACTGCACATCATCTCCCTTGCAGTCCTGCCGGGGTGGTCTCCTTGCACCACTTGGCAGTAGTAGTGGCGATCGGATCCAGAGCCCGTGCTAGCTGCTAACAACATCACGCATTCAGTACATACTTCACATTATAACATCACACACTTAAACTTGATATCAGAAACTAATTAGTTACCCTGAAGGGTTGAGAGCGCAGGGGCTTAGCCGCATATGCATAGGTGAGCTGCAACGGCTCCTCAGCAGTGGTGTCTGGACCTGGCCCTTGCCACCCTGTTGTGTCCTTTTGGGACTGGGGGTATGGCTTCTCTTCTTCCCCCCCTACCCTTGCGTGCTTTGTCCCTCGCTCGTGGCCTTGCGCTTGAGCGCATTCTCCTCGTCCTTAGGCGGACGGTGATCTCTACTATAGCAGCGGCATGATAGCACTCCTATTATTTAGGGTGTTAGTTATGCCCGCAAATCAAAACTCACATTTTCATTCACACATTGTACATACTTATTCACATCACACTGTGGTTCATTACCTGCAAAGTAGTATGTCCGGGCCCCATACCATCGTAGGGCGGTAGTCAGTCCGTTGTAGAAACGGTCACTAGATCCGGTCTGAGTAACCAGATTGGCAGCAGGTGTGATAAGTCCGATGAAAGCGGAGTAGTACTCATCTACGTCATCTTATCCCCTTGTCTCAGATTGCCAACTCCAGGCGCTTGGCCTCTTGCACGGTGTATCGGGTATACTTGGCTCGCAGAGCCGTGTACTCCTCCACTGAAAGGTAGGGTCAGCAACTCTGCCTCCCGTACCAACTTCCACCAAACTTTGTCGAACCTTAGATAGTAAGCGGCGAGACGGACCTTGACCTCCTCGGGCAATTCAAGGTCTCGTAGGCGGTCTCCATCTAGGAGATATACGCCTCCAACTTACTAGGGTCGGTTCCCCACTAAATGACGGGGTCTCAATCAGCCAACGCCTTGACCCAGTTGGTCTCTGTGGCGGGGTGGGGTGGGGTTGAAACTTGTGGGCTGTTGCCCCTGCGAATCGCAGCTACTAACTGTGGGGACCATCTAGGGCTACGGCGGCCACTACAGCATCGGCCATGACTTGCGCCATAGGGTTCTCTCCCTGGTTCGGTATCACCAATGCCGTGCCCGCGGCCTCTACCACGTGATCTACCTGACATCTGAATTCACATGAGCATTCATTAGCATCATGCTTTCAAACTTATCGGTCCAACGGTTGTAACATCTTCCCGACAACAAGATATTTCAATACTTAGTTAGTGGTTAACCTTTCCATAACTGTTCACTCAAAAACCTGTAGCTAGGTTTCCTAACTCGGTATATTCCTAAGCTCGGTATTCTAGTCATCAGAGCGAACTACGTACTTGACAATTTACCTAAATCACAGCGGAAATAAACAACTAAACAATAACTAACGGTTCGGTGCTACAACGCCGTTAACCACCCACGTGGTTAACAAGGCAGAATAAATACAAGTGTACCAGTCTGATGATCAGACTCCCGAGCATAGAACTAAACCAAAAATACATAATATACAATACCGAGTATTTATTTACAACCATCACTGTAAACTGTCACTGTAATGTATTCATTATCCAAAATATAACGCCACGGGAGCACAGGCACATCCTGGGCCTACCAACCAAAAGGGACCAAAAGTATTTCTACAACCTAGGATCTATAGCCACTCCGCTTCTTCGATCCTCATCCTGCAAATATAAATATGGAGCCCCCGAGGGGGTCAGCAACCCTTGGCTGGTATGGTTAACGCGTAGCCCATTGGCTACCGGGATACACGCAACCAATTGTCATGATGACATGGCATTCATTTTAAACATACTACATATATATCATAGAAAGAGTATTGCATAACAACATTACACATAACATACAAGAACGAATCCTTTTAGGAAACGAACCAACACAATTAGATCCCATGGAGAGCCTAAAGAATGTTGCCAAACTCATGCAAAGCTCATTATATAACTCGTTACCGTCCTGTTAAATTGAACGAATAACTTAACACAAAGGTGCGTCGGATATAGTGATCCAAGCACACCGAACAAACATAGTATGCCCCTGTGGCCCGACGTGAGTCAGTAAAATAGCCTTGGTTAAGCTAAAGGGAAGGTTGAAGACCAAAAGAGAAGGCAACCTTAACATACAAAGATAATCGAACCGGTTATGACATCGACTCCCATACTCACACACGTGGCCGGAACTACTGGACTCCTCACTTCCCCAGTTAGCACTTATTATAAGTTCAACATTGAACTCAATAAATAAATCACAAGCAAGTGGTTAAGTCTTTGTTAGACACCTACAAGGGAAATGAGTCACACCTTTACAACACAATAATATTAACAACTATAAACTCATTACATGACTTAAGTCTTACAAGGTCATAAACACTCATAAAAACATTCAACACACAAGCCGGTGTAAACCGGTAGGCAACAGACTGCAAGAAAACCATACCTTGGTCCTTGCTGCGAACGTGACCCGCCAAGCGTAGTCCCTAAACATAATTAATAATGTCGGTTAATTAACTTATTTAATTTTCGTTTACTAAGCACTTACATGATTGTATGACATGTTATAATGCCTAAACTCACCCTTGATTATCTTCATTATACCCCCTAGAGTTAACTACTTAAGCCACTTTTGTTTGTTTTTTTTTTCTTTCAAGTTTTGGTCTGACCGACCTTACACAAGGTCAGTCCATTCCAGAACATATTACTGTCAAAAATTTCTACTCCGACCAACCTTGCAAGTTCGGTCCACAAGGTCAGTCCATTCCCAAGAGTTTTTCCCCTTTGAAAATTCAGGCCCGACCGATCTTGACAAGTTCGGTCCCAAGATCGGTCGATTCTCGAGACTCACTTACGTACAAAGATTTTGGCATGACCGACCTTGTAAGTTCGGTCCCAAGGTCGGTCTATTCCAGAGACTTAATCCGTACCAAAAATCCATGCCCGACCGACCTTGTAAGTCCGGTCCCCAAGGTCGATCCATTCCAGATACCATTTATCGCAGGGTAAACTGGGCTCGACCGACCTTACAAGTCCGGTCCCTAAGGTCGGTCGGCTCCAGACCTTTATTTCTACATTCCCATTTGACTCCAAACTTCACGTCATAGTGCCCTAGTATGTTCTAACCGCATTTGGCACTTCAAACACCCCTTAAGACATCCATTAAACTCCTTAAATCATTCACCAAAAACCTCCTCAACATTACACAAATTCTTATACAAAGGTTAGCACAAGCAATGTTTTTCACTAAGTCATTATGTGGTGTTTTATACCTATAACTATCACTATTCCCAAATGTTTTCTCACCACTACAACATCATCTCCCAAGCATCTTTTCTTCCTAACCAAACTCCTTGAATATCTCCACAAGTTTATAGCTCCTTCATGCAATACATTACTTCTTCCTTGTTCACCAACATTGTACAAGTCCCAAACACAATCTCACCATGATCTTGAAGTATCCCAAAACACTCACTTGCATTCTAAATCCTCTAAAATATTGCCTAAGTCCTTTTTACATCTTAGAATACCTTAATGCATATTTCTTTCACTAGTAGAACACTTAATCATTCTAAACACTTCCTAACTCACCAAAACTCATTTTAAACACCTAAAACTTCTTATACATTATCTAAATTTTAACATGGGTTCTCCTAGCATCTTGTTACACCAAAACACAAAGTTTTCACCATTAAACATTCAAGAACACTTAAATCCATCAAGATCATTCTTATACACAAAACTTCACCAAACTTACACTACATCACAATATAGTGCATTATTTAAATTGCTTGGCACTTAGGCGCTTAAATAACATGGCTCTTAGGCCCTTAAATAACATAAACCTTAAACACTGAATTTCCCACAATATATTTGCCTTTGACCTGCAAATACATAGAACAACACATATGCCCTTTAATAGTCTCCTTGAGAACATTTTACTAAGTCATTCACCATTGGCTCCTTAGGTAGTTTTTAACAAGTAACATAAGCTCATTTCTCCTAAGGCATCACAAGCTACATTAGGTTAGCACATTTACCTCTTTTCCTTCACAAGTTTTTCACTTAATTTCTCCTTGCTCTTCCTTGATTAAAACCGGCAAGACTTTGGTTTGCTTGTCAAATTTCTAATCAATATACAAGCAAGGTAATAAGTATTCAAGCTTCATGCTTAAGCACACTTATAAACCCTAAGTTTACATTGTCTCAAAACATTAAGATGGTTGTTTTACCTTGGTATTAGAAGAGAGTTTGAAAATGTAGCAAGAGAGGACTCTACCTAGTCCTTGAAAGATTGGGATGAAGCTAGAACAAAGCAAGAGAAAACACCATCAATGGTGGTTTTCGGTCAACATCAAAACATGGAGGAAATGTTGTTTTCATTGAATTTTCCTTACCTTGAAGCAAAGGTGATCAACAAGGCATAAAATTATAAGCTCAAGCTCCTTCAATGGTGGATACCTATGGCACCGAAATGGTGGTCTTGAAGTTTTGAAAGGATGAAGTTGAAGAGCTTGGCAAGACTAAGAGAATTGTGGTCTTGGTTTTTGATTTGGTAAATGGAGCTAGGAAATATAGGTAGTCCAAGATGGAATTCTTGTGTGGGCTGTAGCAAACCGTGAATTACAAGGAAGGATAGAGGTTGGAGACGTTGGGAACATGAAGGAAATGAAGAAAGTGAAGAAGGTAAGTAAAAGGTAAGGTTTTAAGAGATATTTATGTTAAAGTAAATAGTAACTTGCTTTTTCATTCTTTACTTATCTTATTAAGCTAGTGAGGGAGTGACTCACCCTTGTAAAAACCGGCCCCCATAATATAATAAGGGGTATTTTAGTCTTTGTTGACCAATTAACTCACTTATGTTGACTTATGTTATAAACTTGCTTAATTTGGTTACTATTCACAAAACAAGGCACATATTTGTGAAATTTTTGATTTCTCATTGATTTAGACTTCCTAATGTGATACTAAGTAGTACACATGTTAATTAAAGAGTAATGATGGACATTTAGCCATTCAAAACCCATTTACAAGACAATTTTTCAAAAATGTGCTTTAAGACTCCTTAAAGCACATTTTGTGTTTTACTTGTTTTCAAGCTTTTTTCTTTGGTAATTGGTTTAAATGTTCATTAACATATAAATAAGGTCTTGGTAAGCTCATTAGGTCTTCACCAAGCTTATCCCAAGCTTAGAGCACATTTTCGTCCATATCGACTTTAAGGTATTTATTTGTGTTTACTGTGGTTTAAATTGTTCACTAATGTTTCTAAGGCACTTTTTAGCCTTATTATACCATATTTTAATGTCTAAACCCACAACTATGGTTTGGGGTATTTCAATAGGAAGCAGGATGCAGCAAATTATGGTGGAATCCAATACTACATCAAAGGATATAACCTAATAGTTTGATAAAGTTCAGAGAACTAGAAGTTATGTATATAACCTATGAATAAGCAAAAGTACGATAGTGAACCGAGCACCGGCTCTCACTCAATAAAACTAAGCACTAAAAGCCTACGAGCCGAAGATGTCAACCACGTTAGAGCTCGAGACGCAAAGAAGGAAAAAGGGGCTTATATAAGCCATGAACAACTACAACTTGTAGATACAAGTGGTTACAAAACCTCCAAATTAATTGTGGAGAAATTACTGATAAGCCACAGACTTATCATATTTTATGTACTAGATTTAGGAGTATATTAATCTAAATAAGGTAAAATAGATGTTATTTATGTATATTATGCATTAAAGTATGTTATATGTACAGACTTATGTTTTGTGAGCTTTTTATGCAAGGAACGAATTCCTAGGCAAAAATACAGATGATGTCACACATGAAGCCGGATGTCTCCTGCACGGCATCGGCCTGGAGCAGAAAAGGAGCCATGCCGGGTATGTTGCCGGGTACATCCTATCCGGCACATATGTGAAAAGTCGTCACGGTTGACCAAACGGTGGCAGTTATTTACGGTTGTCGGATTGACCATTGTCGGGTATGGTGCCAGACGTATCCTGTCCGGCTCAAGCAACGTTTCACCTGGCAGTTTTGACCGTTAACGGTTACGCATATTTAACACGTGGTGCCAGATGACTTTCACCTGGCATGCCACCCGACACATGGAGTGAAATACCCCGAACTTAAATATAGGGATTAAAATTAATCTAATACGTATTTAAGGGCCTAATGGTACCTAATTAATACTGGTAAGGAAAAATAAATCCAAAAGAATAAATAAACGCTTAAAAAGCGGAAAACGCTAAATAAGCGTTAAATAACCATAGGAGGTATGAGACCTCGGTTAGAGTATTATATGGATTCCAAAGGTTTAATAAGACCTAAATAATATGGGAACAACTCCCGAAGAAAACGGATCCAAATAATGTATTAAAACGCTAATAGAGCTTTAACGCACGTTTTCCGAGAAGACCCGAAAACGTGATTTTAAGTGGTCAAACGAACCCGTAGAAATTATAAGTCATTAAATAAATATTATTAAGCATTTATGAAAGCTTAATAACCAATAAAAATAAAGAAACGAGAAAATTCCGGAAAACGGGCCCTGTTAGTGAACAGTACCAAAACCGGGTAAAATAACAAGCGTTTTCTGTAAAAGACGAAAAACGCTCCTACTAGTATAACTGTAGGGGGACCGATTTTTAATAGCCAAATAACTCCCTCACACACACATGTAACTAGCTAATTAAATAAGAGAGCCAAAAGCAAAAAGCAATAAAGTAGAGACTACTTTACCCCCACTTACTCTCTCACCTCCCTCATTTCTCTAATCTCTCATCTCTTTCCTCCTCTCTCCACCGATTTCTCCCTCCTCTCTCTTCTGGTTTGGGCGATTTTGAGCTCCCCAACAACAACAATGGCAACTTCATCTTCTTCTCCATGCTCCACCTCCATGTGAGCTCCAAATGTAAAAATAAATACATATTCTTGCTCCCCTCATTCTCCTCTATCATTCTCTCTTTTCAAAATTCGAAAAGAATGAATTTCATCTCCAGGGGTTTCCCCATTTGAAGAGAAAAGCACCCAATGGGTAGCTTGGAGTCTCCTCTTCCAACAAGGTAAAAATCTTCATGAAAAACTCAAGCTTTCTCTACCTC
>JAIOTZ010000017.1:0-116143 GCA_023374045.1 Limonium bicolor
CGACTGGGCTCTCTGGTCGCTTTCTTCTGCATAACCATACACAATCTATTCAACTTTACACACCTCCCCTCTAGGCGAGATCCCCCTGTTTAGTTATCAGATATATAGGGCATCTATGAGTGAGTTCGATAGCGGCGAGAAAACGCAGGATATGCTGCGTTATGTTTAATCTAACTGCAGTTAACCAATGAGAGAGTACCAGGTTGGTTTTTGTGGGACCTGTTAACATAAATTATCTAATAAAAAAATGACACGTATCACTCTTAACCACATTAAAAGTAGTTCGCGGGGGTCGAACGGCCCCTAAGTATCTAACTCTACCATATCTCTTTTCTTGACATATATATATACCTTTATTTCAAAAAAAAGAAAGAAATGCTAATCAAATCTTATTAATCGTTGTCGTCATTCCACTACTCGTTATCAACGACCTCTCAAAGTAACCTCTGTCTGTCTGCCTGTCTTTCTATCTGCACGCGTAGGTTAGCTCCCTCGCAGTACCATATTAATTCAACGTCAACAAACTATTCAGACGTAATCAGAAACCGGAAACAAATTAAAATATAGTACTACCTATAATTCAATAAAGGAGCACACTCAACCAACCCGGTATATTAATCCCCCACGCCCGCCCGCCATCACTCTTCTTCACACCCCAAATCCCTCAATGGACGACTTCAAAACCCCAGAAGAACCAACAACAATAACACACGACATCTTCCCATACCTCCGTCAATACAAAGACGGAACAATCCATCGACTAGCTGGTACAGATTTCATCCCACCAGGTCTCGATTCAAACACAAATGTAATTTCATACGATGTAAATTTCATCTCACCCCCAATCATCAACCCCAACCACAACCTCAACAATGATGATACGCCTCATCCCCATTCAATCTCAGCCCGGATATACCATCCACCTACGGTAACGAACAGTACGAACCATCAACTACCACTAGTGATTTATCTCCATGGCGGTGCTTTTCTTGTTGCTAATTCCGGTGAACCCAGGTACCATCAATTTCTCAACACTCTCTCCGTTTCCGCAAACGTTATTATCCTCTCAGTGAATTACCGTCTTGCACCTGAACATCCCTTACCTGCCGCGTTTGATGACGGTTGGGGTACAATTCAATGGCTGGCTGCACAGAGTAAGAAAAGGGATACTGAATATGGCGGTGATACGATTGATGAATTAGTTAATGGACGAATAGTTGATTTCTCTCGTGTATATATAGTTGGGGATAGTTCAGGTGCGACTATGGGTCATTACATCGGGTGTCAGATGGGTATGGAAACTGATGTTGGGTGTATTAAATTGAAGGGAATAGTACATATACATCCTTATTTTTGGGGGAAAGTAAGGATTGGGTATGAGAAGATGGATGATAGAAGGGAAATGGTTGATATATGGTGGGAGTATGTTTGTCCGAGTGAGAAAGGGTGTGATGATCCATTGATAAATCCGTTTGTGGATGGTGCTCCGAAAATGGAGAAGCTTAAAGGTGTGAAATTGATGGTATGTGTGGCGGAGAAAGATGTTCTTAGGGATAGAGGGATAGCTTATTATCAAGGTTTGATGAAGAAAGGTATTACAGCAGAGTTGTTTGAGACTAAAGGAGAAGATCATGTTTTTCATATCTTTAATTTGAATGGTGTCAAGGCGGTTCAGTTGATGGGTCGGATTGTTGAGTTCATCAATCAGGAGTGATTGAATTTGTCAATGTATAATTGAATGTATTGTTCTATTTGGCAGCCTTTTCTTTTTGTTTTACTGGAATTGTAAGATCATAGTAGTATTGTTTAAGTGAGTAGTAGGTTGAAAGGTTGTCAATTGTTTTGTCATTATTGGGATTGAATAATGCATCCTCTTTTTCTTCTTACGTATGTACCTTCCTTTTCATTATTTAGATCACTGAAATCAAAATCAGGAATTGTCTTCCTCTGTTTTGGTGATGCCCTAGCCCTAGCCACCCATATAGGTTGTATATTTAAATGCGAGGACTGCAGGGTACAAACTTTGACCTCACCTCACAAGTGTGCCATGCTAAGAACAGTCAAACCCAATTAAAAGACACTGCCAGGCCAAACAACCTGGAAACAAAGAAAGATGACCAACCCACCAAGGACACATAACAACTAATCCATCGCCTAAAAAACTTAAGTTAAAAGACAATAGTATCCAACATGGTACCCAAGGTCTAAACTATATTGGAGGACATAAAGTTGAATACATGTTCTTCAATACCCAAGCCAACAATAACAGAACATGTCAGACACTATATTTAGATTCATTTAGCTATTCAAAAATCTGATTGATTCTCTGCCTGAGCAATAAAACAATACAATAACAAATGGAAGAGTTAATTACTTGAACAATTTGCTCATTGGTTTTAGAATAACAAGTGTGTCATTCTTTCTGTAACTTTCATATTCACTGCACATACAATTACATTGCTCAAACAACATACACCAAAACTCACACAAACCACCAAATTTACACGAGGACCACGTAAGTTGTACCTGCTGAGTATTGATGTCAACCCCTGAAAGCCAGCAATCAAATCCTTGATGAGAATGATACCCTCCAACAACCATCTATGGCATGCAAAGCAAAAACAATCTTGTCAAAACATAATTTCCCAAGAACAATATACACAACACATAGATGAGAAACCAAAATGCGCCAAAGACAGGACTAATTGGCATTAACTAAACAAACTTAACACCTATACATCCAAGAACAATAATTAGTATACCTTCCAAAAATTGCAAAACAACCCACATACAAGGGAAATTTTGTGGAGAGAGTTACCCGCTAAACATGGTTACCCTTGATATGTCGGGCTTCTAGCATCTTTCCCAACAAATTATTGCACAGGTTTCTCACATTAATACAGTTTTCACCTATCACCGCTCTATACTCGATAGGCAAACCAAATAAAAGCGCCTCGTCATCTAGAGTAATTGTAACCTCCCCAAGCGGAAACATAAAATTTTGTGTTTCCGGTCTCCAGTGCTCGACCGAAGCATTGCAGATAAAGTTATTTGCTTTGGTCACTAGTCTAGGGCAATCAATCTATATGGATTATCAGTCAACTTTGAACCCGCATGCCCACTTAGTACTCTATCCATTATGTTTGGATCATTTCGAAACTCTCAAGTTTAATAATAGATTGTCTAAATATTCTACTAATATACACAATTTAAAAAGTAACTATCAAACTAAATAGCAATTAAAACTTAAAGAGATTGAAAGCTGGCCTCTAGTCCTGATAACATAGTGTACAAAATGTGGATCGTTTGTAGGGAAAACAAGTCGTTTTGTTCTGGAAAAGCCCCTCCTGCTGTTGATGCATAGCATCGCGCTATCTTCTACGATTTTTTTTCTTTTTTTTACCGTTTTTTCTAGATTTTTTTTATTCTTTTACTTTTTTTAAAGAAGAAGAATTTAAGGAAAATAAGGAGAAGATGAGAAGGATTGAGATGGTTGAGAGGTGAGAAGTGAGAAGTGAGTAGAATGAATTATAGATGATCGGTGGTTGTCGAGTCCCCTGTTGCAATGTAACCGCATTAGCCAAATGCGGTTTTGACCCGCTGGTCAAATGCAAAGGAGTCGCATTTGGCAAACGCGGTTGCTTTGCAAATTTTGGAGCTGCGTTTTCCTAATGCGGTTTCTTTGCATTAATTATCACCAACCAAAAAATGGGAGGAGAATGAGCCATATGGTGTAATTGATTTGTCATTTTGTATTTATTGAGTGAAGGCCATCAAACCTACAATAATACTACTATTCTTTTGTACAACTTTCAGCTGGTTTAGACATTATAAGCTGGGTTGACCAGCTCAACCAATTCTTTTAAAATCAGCCATCAGTCAATATCAGCTAATATCATGCACCAGCTAATAGCTACTTAAACTCAAATTGTTTCTCGTTTTCAATTGGTTTAGCCTATTTGACTGGGTTGACCAACTCAACTCATTCTTTTAAAATAAGTGATAAGTCTATATCAGCTAGTATCAATTGTCAGCTACCACCTCATAATACGCAAAATAATTGGGCCATATTATATGTTACATATATTCAAATTATACATTCGACCAACAAATACTATATATTTAGCATAAACATAAGTTTTTTCCAAAAGTTATACTTTCATAAATGTTCATATTACAATTTGTCATATTCAGTGTTTAAATGTACACTCAAATAATATTTGGATAAAATCAAGAAATTTCATTTGTGAACGATGCCGTTACAAACTGAGAACTAATGGCTTCCAGTTCCATGGCATAAAATAGAAGAATATACTACCGGGACTCAAGTGCCGTTCGGTGATGGATGAACAAATTTGAGCAATATTAATGTGCACATTAATCTCAGGAACAATTGTTGGGACCAAACCCTAGTTTTCATTTCACTGTTTGGTGGCTACGAATCAGTAAAGTGAAGTCTTTTTGGTAAAAAAAATTCCACACCCCTGAAAGAGAAGACAATGAAATACTCATCTCCTGTTTCTTGCTGTCGTCTTCTTCGTTCACCCCATAATTACTTCACTGCTTCCACTCGATCTTCACTGTAACACCCCTACCGCTAATCCCAACATTATCACCTAATTGTCTCGGTCATCACTTTAATCGCAGCGGAATTTCAATTACAACCGGCTGGTGATACAACGCCGTTAGCCGCTCATGCGACTGACAAGGCTTAATTCTTAACAGTTACGGTCCAATAAACTAAAAATTTACCGAGCTTCCATAAATACATAACATAACATCATACAACCCATTCGATTACTGAGTACTACAAGAGTTTAATTCAGATACATCACATTCTATTACAATCCCAAAAATTCTAGTGCGTGTACAACGTGGTACACTGGCCAATCCAAAAAGGGTTACAAGCCCGTGTACAACACAGTACACTATCCAAAATAAACCCTAGCTAGCAAAAGCTCAAAAGTCCGGTCTCACTCTCGACCCATCAGCCCTGTCGGTTACCTGAAATAAAACAGTGGCCCCAAAGGGGCTCAGCAAACTTGCTGGCATGAAATTCGCATACCCCGCGTGCTAACGGGGGTACGCCGACTACTTTTGTCGCATACATGGAGTTGATTTTGTTTCAAACAATCATGCTAATAATAACAACATAATAAACATGCATCAGCGACACTCATACACAGAGAACAACACATGAGAGTGAAAGCCAATTCACAAGTCACATCCACTGTTCTCAATCACACCCTTTAAATATCCTACTTCTTGGATTACTTAGAGTTAAGTCAATATGACCTCCGGTTGAGACACATATAGATCTCACCACCGGGTTATTTCTTTTAATAACCCATAATACCCAGCTTACCTCTTTAGACGGGTAAGCTCTGCCAGTCTCACTCCAAACGGGCACCACTATGTGACTCACGGCCCCGTAGGGTACCACTATGTAGCACACGGCCCTGTAACAAGGGAGTTTGACCACGGAATCAGAAACAAACGCTCTGTTGTTTCCTTTTCCTTGCACGCGTGACTCACAATCCCCCTAACCCAACTCTCGGGTTAGTAATAATATACAGTCAGTGAGATAGTCAGAATTCAACTCACAATTCAATCATACGTGGGACATGGTGCATATCAAGCGGTTAGGTCCCACCATTGTTAGTTATGTCAAGTGCCGAGTTAGATTAGTTCACAGACAATCATCAACTCATACAAGGCATTCAACCATTCACAAGACATAAAAAAATGCAGTAAACATATTCGTGCATTTATCATGATAGGTGATTTGCAAACAAACACACAATCACACAAATCGAGGTAATCTCGGTAGCATACAGGGCATGAGAAAATCATACCGTTCACCGTCGTTGTTCGATCGTTGAGTCTCCTCGGAGTCTGACTATTCAAATCCTATAACATTCATGGAATTGGGTGGTTAATTCTCTACAATTAACCTAACTCATTTCTTCTTTAATGATTCCCGATTTATAATTACTAACTCATTACAATTCAAACTTAACCACACAAGTCATTTACTTTTCATTATTTCTTATGCTTGTTTACACCTCTAATGACCTTTACATATCATCAAACAACTCATAACAGTCATATAATAGCAATACCAAACAATTCCCCATCTTTAAATTCCATTTTTAAGCATTCTAGAGCATTTTTGTGTTGGTCCGGGACCTTGTCCGGGTCCCAACTCCCGGACCAACACTTAGACAAATTCTCAGGGCATTTCTGTGACTGGTCCGAGTCCTTGTAAGGGACTTAAGTCCCGGACCAGGATGTTTGGAAACTCTCGACCTTATTTATAGTGTGGTCCGGGTCTTTACAAGGGACCTAAGTCCCGGACCACATGGTGAAGAAACTTTCGGGGCTTATTTTGTGTTGGTCCGGGTCTTTAGCCCTAGGCTAAGTCCCAGACCAGATTTAGACAGAAATTCTCGGACGTTTTCAGAGGCTGGTCCGAGTCTTTATACTAGACCCAAGTCCCGGACCAGTGCATGAGTGAAATTTCAGCAGAATTTTATGGGTGGTCCGGGACTTGTTCCTGGTCCTAAGTCTCGGACCCTGCTACATTTTGACAGTTTTGACATTTTCATTTGTTGTTCTAACTTCCTTTCTTTGCCCAATTCTTTCCCAATCTTCCCACATGTATTCTAGCATGTTTTAACACTAATTTGACACTCTAAACCTTCCTATTTCATTTACTAAACTCATCACTCATTCTTTGTTAATTTACACAATCTCCCACTCTTAATTCTCTTAGAACTTGCACTTAGTCTCCTTGGTTCTTAAATGTAGATTTTGCTCACAACCATCACTCACTCAATTGTTTCACAACTAATGCATTATTAGTAATCAACTTACATTATTAACACTCCAAGTTTTACCCAATTTGAACTCTAAAACACCTAGTCCTTCCTAGGTCATTTATACCAACAAAACACACCTAAGATACTTGGTTTGCTACAGAAATTTTGACAGAGTTTCCCTACAATTTTAAGCATGCCCACATTGTATTATTCAGCACACCAAAACCAATTCAATCACCATATTATTCTAGACACTAACAACACACTTAATTCCAGGACATTAACAACCAAAATTCCAAAGTGCAATTAATCTTAGACACTTGGCCCCAAGGCCCTTAAGCATCCACATAAATCAAAAACATAACACAATTCAGATCTAATGCCACAAAGCATTCCAAAATATTTTCAAAGGTAAGTCAATTACCTTAGACTTTCCTTGATTTCTTTTCCTCCTTTCTTTCTTGCTCTTTCTTTCTTCTTTGTTCTTGTTTTCCAACCGGCCAAATGGAGATTTAATTGCTAATGCTACAGACCATGCCCAAGGAACACTAATGAGCATTAAGGGAGTACTTAAATTCTAGAACTAACCCTAGAATACAAGGGAGTGATCTAAAGCTCTAAAAGAGATATTACCTTCCAATCTCTAGATGAAGTGTTTGGCAAACAAAAACAACAAGCTCCAGCACTTTTCTTGAATGCAAAAACCGGCTGGAACAAGGAGAAAAAGAGGGCTCAAGGCATGGAAATGTTCGGTTGCAAAAGAAGCTAGAAAAGAGAGTGTTTTGAGTTCCTTTTTACCTTAAGACAACCAAGGGATGTTCTAGCTCACAATGTGCTGTAACCCTTCTTCAAATAGAGCTCCAGCCATGGATATCAACTTCAAGATTTTTGGATTTTGAAAGATGGAATAGGATCTCCAAGATGAGAGGAGTAAAATGGTGTAATTTTTTGAGTGTTTCAATTTTGTTTAGGCCTTGAAAATAGAAGGAGAAACTTGAGCTGGGTGGAGGGTTCTTCAAATCGCCATTGACAAGGGGAGGAAGAAGAGAGAGTTCTGGGAAGGCAGGAAAAACGTGAGATGGGGTAGAATGGGAGGAGAGAGAGTCTCCAAAAGCAACTTGTACTATTTTACTTTATTAATTTTGTCTTTTCCTAACTAATAGAAAGTCTATAGACTAAGAGAGGAGAGTGAGGGTGCTGATTCACTAACAAAAACCGGCCCCTTACAAGTATCGTGGGAGGGCGTTTTCATCTTTTTGCAAGAAACGTAACTAAATCTCCCGGTTTGACACTATTCATCAACCGGGCCCATTTTCCGGAATTTTCTCGTTTTGTTAATTTTAATGGCTCTAGACCTTCACTAATATTTAATTATAGTTATATGATTGACTGTAATTTTTACGAGTCCATTAAACCCGCTTAAAGTCACATTTCCGGGTTTTTCCCGAAAAGGTGCTTTAAGGCTCGTTTGCGTTTTTAACCCATTATACAGATTGTTTTTCTTCAGGAATTGTTCCCATATGTTATTTAGGCATATTTAAGCTTCTAAATATCACATTAGCATAATTAATCACCATAGTTAAGTTCGGGGTATTTCAATCTACCCCCCTTAAAGAACTTTGCCCTCAAAGTTGGTCAAAGTTGGTGAGTTCACTATTGTTACTCGTTAGACATCTCAATTGTCAAGGATCATACATTACTACAACCTTACAGATTTCCAGATCTATCAACCAAGGTGTTTACATACCATACAATGCAAAACAAGGTGTTTACATACCATCCAACGCAAGCACAACTGCAATACAATTACAGTCAATATACTACAACCAACACTCTGGTTGTTACTTTCTTTCTTAAAGTGATACAATACAATGCACGCTATCTCGAAGCAATGCAAAAACAAAATGGCTCTACCCCCCTTAAAAAGGGGTACGCCCGTACCCTCTCGACACTAGACAATCTAGTCTACAGATAAAGTTGGGTACTTCGCCTTCATGACGTCCTCTAGTTCCCAAGTCGCTTCCTCGACATCATGGTTAGACCATAAGACTTTCACCATTCGTACTGACTTATGGCGAGTGTATCTCGTCTTAGTATCAAGGATTCTCTGTGGAATCTCGACATATCGATCTCATCGTCGGCTCTAGGGATAAGTGTTCGGGCTCTAGAACATGAGAAGGATCGGCTATATATTTCTTGAGTTGTGAAACATGAAACACATCATGAACACACCCTAACTCTGCATGTAATGCTAACCTGTAGGCTACAGTTCCAACTCTCTCCGTAATCGCATACGACTCTCAAACTTCGGGCTCAGCTTGCCCTTTTGGCCAAAACAGAACACACCCTTCATAGGCGAAACGCGCAAAAACACCTGATCGCCCACGACGAACTCAAAGTCGCGTCGTCGCACATCGGCATAAGATTTCTGCCTATCTTGGGCTGCTTTCATGTTCGCTCTAATCTGCTGAACTTTATCAGCTTGCACTTCTCAAGATACTCCAGTCCAATAATGACCACTTCGCTCGACTCATCCCAATACAAGGGGGTACGACAAGGTGAACCCAGGTACCATCAATTTCTCAACACTCTCTCCATTTCCGCAAACGCTATTATCCTCTCAGTGAATTACCGTCTTGCACCTGAACATCCCTTACCTGCCGCGTTTGATGACGGTTGGGGTACAATTCAATGGCTGGCTGTACAGAGTAAGAAGAGGGATACTGAATATGGTGGTGATGCGATTGATGAATTAGTTAATGGACGAATAGTTGATTTCTCTCGTGTATATATAGTTGGGGATAGTTCAGGTGCGACTGTGGGTCATTACATTGGGTGTCAAATGTGTATGGAAACTGATGTTGGGTGTATTAAATTGAAGGGAATAGTACATATACATCCTTATTTTTGGGGGAAAGTTAGGATTGGGTATGAGAATATGGATGATAGAAGGGAAATGGTTGATATTTGGTGGGAGTATGTTTGTCCGAGTGAGAAAGGATGTGATGATCCATTGATAAATCCGTTTGTGGATGGTGCTCCGAAAATGGAGAAGCTTAAAGGTGTGAAATTGATGGTATGTGTGGCGGAGAAAGATGTTCTTAGGGATAGAGGGATAGCTTATTATCAAGGTTTGATGAAGAAAGGTATTACAGCAGAGTTGTTTGAGACTAAAGGAGAAGATCATGTCTTTCATATCTTTAATTTGAATGGTGTCAAGGCGGTTCAATTGATGGGTCGGATTGTTGAGTTCATCAATCAGGAGTGATTGAATTTGTCAATGTATAATTGAGTGTACTGTTCTATTTGGCAGCCCTTTTCTTTTTTGTTTTGTTTTACTGGAATTGTAAGATCATAGTAGTATTGTTTAAGTGAGTAGTAGGTTGAAAGGTTTTCAATTGTTTTGTCATTATTGGGATTGAATAATGCATCCTCTTTTTCTTCTTACGTATGTACCTTCCTTTTCATTATTTAGATCACTGAAATCAATCAGGAATTGTCTTCCTCTGTTTTGGTGATGCCCTAGCCTAGCCACCCTTATAGGTTGTATATTTAAATGCTAGGAGTACAGGGTACAACTTTGACTTCACCTCACAACTGTGTCATGTTAAGAACAGTCAAACCTAATTAGGTCCTTCGGTAACAACATTAATCTTTAATGTCTACATAAAGGTGCCTTTATTTTTTGAAAAAAACCCAACTTTATGCATGGATGTTCGGCAGGAACATTTACGTAAAAACTGCCTTTGTTTAGTAATATTCTCAAAATACCCTTGTCCTGGAACAGAGCTCACAACCAACATCATGAACGGAGCTTACACACCGCCTTCCATTCTCTCCTCTATTGCAATTCATCATCAATTTGTCAGTGGGACAGATAGTAATTTCAAAATTAATTGTCAAAAAACCTCCACCTGGCTATCTTGAATTCATTCGAAGAATTGAGGTGATTATTGAGTTTAGTCACAACCTAGATGCACTTGCAATTGAATGAGAGATGAGATGGACTTTGACCTCCGTCGTAATCGAGCTAGAGAAGTCTAAAGAGAAATTAAAGTTAGAAACAAAAAGGGGGAAGTCGAGTAAAGATTTTTACACGAGAAAAAAAAGGATTGTATTTTGGAGTTGGACAACGAAGGAATCAGCAGGAGGAAAGTTGGAAGAGCAATGAGAGGGTAATCTTGTATTTTTAATAGGGTCAAATAAATCCCAAAAGCACCTTAATGTCTGAAAAGTAGCAAAACCAACATTTATCATAAAGGTCTTTTCAGCATTTATCGGACCTTTATATTGCTGCTTTTTGACAAAATAAAACTACTTTTTGGGAAAAAGAAGGATAAATGCAGTTACCGAATGGTACCTTAAAAGACACTACATGTGCCAGACCAAACAACCTGGAAACAAAGAAAGATGATCGACCCACCAATGACACATAACAACTAATCCATCGCCTAAAAAGTTAAGTTTAAAGACAACAGTATCCAACATGGTACCCAAGGTCTGAACTATATTGGGGACATAATGTTTTTTTTAAAGTGTAATAAATTGATATTAAGAAGAGCATAAGTTAATTACATATTCTAAAATCTCATCTGGACTCCATAAACTACGTTGTTTAGAACAACGAGCATCGTCAGCAAGACTATGCGCTGACAAATTGTCCGCTCTAGGTACAAAAAACCAGCTCACCTCCCTAAAGCTCTAAAATTGTAAAGAAAGACGATGTAATATAGCCTTGGCTAAATCATGTAACGATGGGGCATCACCCACATTAAGATAATCAGATAGAGCTTTGCAATCCGTTAAAAACCTAACTTGACGAATTCCCGTGGCCTGAGCCGCATGAACACCTGACTCGAGAGCAAGAGCCTCAACACCCGTGGGAGTAAAGGTTCATGTTTCCCATGTAAACTAGCAAAGATGATCCTGTTGTTATGATAACCAACATAGGCATAGCCCATGCATTTTTCATTGTCTACACTCGCATCCACGTTGACTTCTAACCAATCAGGGTTGTGTTGGCGATGCTGCTGCAGGGGCGCAGCAGAAGTAGAAAGAAAAGTGTGGGCATGCTGAATGAAGTAGTCTGCCTGGCAGCTGGCACCATTGAAATACCCCAAACATTAATTACCTTAATTAATAAAAAAATTAAATCGAATTGAAGTTATAATTAACATTTATTCATCTAATGAGTAATACTCATTATAAACATTAGTGTATAAACATATAGTCCAAAATGGACACCAAACTATACGTTAAATCTCTAATAAAAGAGAGAACATTATTAAGAAGAAATCAACTCCTAAAATTAATACTTCATGTAACATATTAGTACAAGTATTAAATATCACGAATATTACTCATTAGACTATATAAAACATTTTATATAGTCAAACCAATTATTAATTACAATAATCACTTATATATATACACCTTAAGACAAGGATAACACATGTTATCACTTGACACATTAAACAAGTCCATTATATACCTTTAATGTGTACTATTAATGTGCTAGAACTCAAAATATATCCTCTCCAAACAAGTAGCAGCCGGCCAACACATGGAAAAAAGAATGAGAAATTGTAAAAGTTCAAATGTGGAAGATGACAAGGGAGTACAAATAAAAAAGCAAATGTGACTTTCTACCATTCTTCCTCTCATCCTCCTCCCTCACACAAAACTGAAAATTCCTCTCATCCTTCCAATGGCTTCGGCTGAACAAGTAAGCAAAGGAGTCAAAAGCAAGCTAGAAACAAAAGAAGACAAGAATGTACCAAAGAGGAATAAAGCAAAAGTAACTTTCTACACTCTCCCTCTCATCCCTTCTCACACAAGAGAAATATCTCCCAACTCCTTCAGCAAGCCACGACTGTATAAGCTGTAAATGATGACACAAAATCAGATGTTAGACATAAAATAAAACAAATTCAACACATAAGACACAAACTAGACACATAGCCCTTACACACCTAAAAATACCTAGAGAAGATTTTTCTCCTCATATACCACCAGCCAGCCGTCCCTTACTCTCTTTCCCATACTCCAGCTCTCTTCTCCCTCTCTCAGCCGTCACCAATAACACCCATTCACCATCTTCATCTTCTTTTCATACCTTTAGTTCTAATGGAGTTCTAAGACTCATTTCACCTCAAAAACTCCATTTTCTTGCATCAAAATCATCACTCATTCTTCCATATCATTCTAACCAAAAATATAAGGGAGTATGGGCCATTGAAGAGCTGTAACTCAAGAAGAACAAGCTTGGTAAGTTAAGGTAAGAAAATGTGCCTTAAGACACTCATCTTTCTTTCTTTTTGTACATGGCTGAATTTAAGCTTTCCCACTTCATCTAAGGTAAGGTATAAACCCTCACTTTAAGGACCCAAATTTCATCCAAAACCAACCCAAGGGCTAGGGGAACCCCTTGAGAACCTTAAGGTAAGGAAATATGCCTTAAAACACATTTTTCCCTCCCTTCAATATTAAGTCCGAAAATAAACTTGTTCTTACTTATTTTTATACATATTTTGACACACATTTGAAGGGTTTTTTCAGCCCTCTTCATTGAGCTAAATAGCTGCTCCAAAACACTCATAAAAGGCTCCAAAGGCAAGGTAAACCAAGAGCATATGAGGCCCTTTAAACCTATCTTTTCATTCTGATTTTCCATGAACTAAAGTTCATTTTACCCTCTGTTAGGTGGCCAAAAATATGGCC
Source organism: Limonium bicolor (assembly GCA_023374045.1). Taxonomy (NCBI): domain Eukaryota; kingdom Viridiplantae; phylum Streptophyta; class Magnoliopsida; order Caryophyllales; family Plumbaginaceae; genus Limonium; species Limonium bicolor. Next base: position 13,542 of record JAIOTZ010000017.1, read on the forward strand.
TAAGAACCCTTCAAAAATCTCAAGGTAATAACACTCTTGTAAGTGTTCAAAAAATCATGTTTAAGCTCCATAAATTACTTACTTAGAGAAATAACTAACTAAACTTTTATTCCTTGTTAATATGTGGCCGAGAGGGTCTTGGAATCATCCATGGGGTGCTGTGGCAGTAGGGACATCATCCCAAAGAGAAAATGTAACACCCCTACCGCTAATTTCTTACTTACCGTCTAATTGTCCCGTTAATCCTACTACTAACAGCGGAAATACTACTACTACGGCGGGTGATACAACGCCGCTAACCGCCCATATGGCTAGCAAGGCTTACACTACATACAGTCACAGTCTGATGTCAAGAGAATACTGAGCTACTAACATTACTTACCAATTACTAAATACCATCTACTTACATTGCTAGATTACCGAGTACCAAAGTATAGTTAATTACATCCCTTCTCAAGTTTACAAAAATAATGAGTTTCAACAAACTACTCATCTATACCAATTCATAATTCTTTCAATATCCAAAAGGGTGTACCCCATGGTACACCGGCTAGTAAAAAAGGCCTATAGCCATGTACAACTTGGTAAAATTAAAAACAGTGCCCCAAGGGGCTTAGCAAAATGCTGCATATAAACTTCGCATATACCGCGTGCTAACTAGGGTACGCTGACTAATTGGTCGACTATACATGGAGTTCATTATTTACATACATACATGCTATTACAAATAACCATGCATTCATACAAGATACAATACACACAACTGAAGGCAATACACAAGCCAAACAGTAATACAACACCATACACAATACTTACCTCCTCAATGGTTAGCCAGTTACCCATTCGGGTTAATCGGATGTTCTTTACTCTTTTACTCATTACACATTACTTACGCAATCATACTCATACAATATTTACTTACTTGTCCATACTTACTTACTTACTCTTACTTACTTACTTTTACTCATGTTAAGTCGGTATGACCTCCGGGCAGGGACGACACTGTCCCACCACCGGGTTTTAGGTGGCTCACTAATCCAGGATGCTACCCATTTAAGGGGTTTGGGCCATGGAAAAGCTTAAAGCCAGGATTTGGATCCAACCTCTTGTGTCTCCTCCTCCTCACGCGTGGCTGAAACTATATCGGACTTCTACTCATTCCAATTTACCAATTTCTTATGTTAGAATGGTTAGCTTGTTAGGAATTAGTTAGAAGTCCATTACAATATCATTCGGTCACCACAATGTACATCAAGCATACACACACTTCATCATCATTCATTCATTTCATGAATTATACAAACTAGAGTTAAAGATAATATCCAACAAGGAACAATATCATATAAGCACAAGTAAGCGCAATAATTCTGATTCATGTGTTTTATCTTATTTAGGTGATCAATTAGCACACAAACACACAAATCAGAGTAGCCAAGGTAGCATACAGGGCATGAGAAGTTCATACCGTTCACCGTTGACTTGGACTCACCGACTTCCCTTCGGTGTTCGACTATTCGAATCCTATCACATACATGTGATCGAGCGGTTAATTAACTATAATTAACTTAACCGGTTTATCTTTTACGTTTCTCAACTTATAATTACTATGTCTTTACAATTCATACACTTACACATTGTTTACTTACTCTTCATTACTTTTAAAACTTGTTTATACTCTTAATGACCTTTAAACATCATTAATTAAGTCATCATTATCATCCTTTACCTTTTCTTAAAAGCCACATTTTAAATTAATTTTTCATTTTCTGGGTTGGTCCGGGACCCGGACCACCCTGTGGTCTCAATTCTCGAACTGAAATTACATCTGGTCTGGGTCCTTGTACAGGGGTTAAGTCCCGGACCAGAGCTTGTACAAACTCTCGGACTGATCTTTAATATGGTCCGGGTAGGGGTGATCATTTGGATAATTCGGTTAACCGAAATCCAAATTGTAAAAAATAAATTGGATTTCGGTTATTTCGGTTAAAAACCAAATTATCCAAATTAAGACCAAAACCAAATTAACCATTATCCAAATTATCCGAAATCCAAAATTTTTTAAAATTGAAATCCGAAATCCAAACTGAAATCCAAATTTTAGCTAGTTTGGATTTCAACTTACCAAAATTTAGGGTTTGTGTTTGACTATTTATCACTAAAGACTAGAATTAGAAAATAGGATATTCTTTTGTAAAGAAAATTTGGATAATTCGGTTAACCAAATTAGACAAAGTCAAAACCAAATCCAAACCAAATTATAATTAGGATTATTCGGTTAACCGAAATTTTCAATTCGGTTAGAAAATTCGGTTAAAAATCCAAAAAATAAAATCGGTTAATTCAGTTTTTGGATAAATCCAAAATATCCAAACTGAATGGTCACCCCTAGGTCCGGGTCCTTGTACTTAAGTCAAGTCCCGGACCAAAGGTGGCTTAAACTCTCGAACACATTTTTATTATGGTCGAGTCCTTGTACCCTAGTCAAGTCCTGGACCTGAAGTATAGTTCGGACGTTTTTAATGGGGTGGTCCGGGTCCTTGTATGGGACCTAAGTCCCGGACCACCCAATTTCTCTACTCTCGGCATGTTTTGACATACTGGTCCGGGACTTAGTCCTGGACTTAAGTCCCGGACCCTGCTACCATTTTGACAGTTTTGACATTTTCAAAATCTATTACATTCCATACTTTGCCTAATTAATTCTCCATTGTTCCTACACTTAGACCCAAATATTTAAGCACCTAATTAGCCTCCTAAACATGTCTAAATCCATTACTAACTCATTACTTCTTTTCATACCATTTCTAAGGCTTACAATGCATTATATATCTCTCTTAATCTACCCACAACTTAGCTCCATTTAAAAATCTGTTTTCAAGGTATTTCTCTACCTAGTTTCTAGCTCTAAAATGTTCTAGTTTCTAGATAAAATTTGACATAGTCTCCCCTAAATTTTAAACATTCTCACCACATGTTTTACTCAAATATTGTCATTCACAACACCTGTTTATTAACAACACCAATATACAATTCTCCAAGACAATTACAAGACATTAAACACCCTTTTAATTCCTGCACACAACATCTATTTCCATCTAGGTTTATACAAGTTTTTAATCAACTTTTGAAGCTTTAAAACAGTTGGGTTTTCTTCCACATTATACTACTACTCAACATCATTTACTGTACCCATTTCAAGCTACAAAAATCTGTAACAACAAGCATTACAAAACTACACAAGGTGAGTGCAATTTACCTTGTTCTTCCTAGCTTTTCTTTCCTTCTTCTTTCTTCCTTCCTTCTTATTTCCTTTCCTCTCTTCTTGACCAACCAGTTATGGAAGCTCAATGTTCTAATGCTACAGCCCATTAACACACCCATTTTAATTCAAACTAACCCATAAATCATCTTGTAACACCCCAACTACAAACACCATACTTAACAACGTTTAGCAGCGGAATTACAACTCAACACTTAACTTAATCCATGGGGGTTACATGCCGTTAGCCACCCACGTGGCTAACAAGGCTAATACATACATAGTGTACCGGTCCGATGGATAAGAGTACCGAGCACTACACTTTACATTACCAACCGTTTCCAAACTGAAATACATACATTTACATTACAACTGTACCGAGTCTATACTTCCAGCTACCGATTATCAAACTTCGGTTTTACACCCCTTACAACTACATAAACAACTAAATAACTATCCAAGTATAAACAGCTACCCCGTCCTACTCTCGAACGGCTGCCAGCTCCATTGTACCTGAAAAGTATGGGGGCCCCCCAAAGGGGGTCAGCACCTTTGCTGGTATGGTAATCGAGCTGCCCACATACTACCGGGCCACGCACAACTAATTATCGTCTGAGCATGAGGTTAATTATATTTAAAACATGCATGAAACTATACACACATATCATGCTAATAAATCACACATCCAATGAATAGGATACAAACATAAGATTAACACATCACATTGGTTAGACCACATTATTGGGTTCTTTGGCCCTTGAGGGTTCTACCCTAATGGAGCTATTCCTTGCTAGACGACACATACCCCTTAAATCGGGTTATACTTAATTTCCCCTTATATTTGTACGGGGTTGATTTCAGAGATCAACGTACACAACATAACAACATACTTCACATAATAACATGTATACAACTTAATACCGTTCTGCTTAGAGAACGTACACTTTACTTAGGATGTGCCGGAGGAAATATAGGCCCGGGCACACCGTACACATTTACTTACTTAGATGTGTCGGCCACAATATAGGACCGATCACACCATACACAATTTCCCCCTATCTCCAAATAATAGTGAGGTAGGTAAGCCTTAGTTAAAATTGTGGGTGGTTGCAATCCAAGGAAGGAAAACAACCTTAACATAACAGTATTCCCCCTAGCCCCGAATAATAATGAGGTAGGTAAGCCTTGGTTAAGCTTGTGGGTGATTGTAATCCAAGAAGGAAAAACAACCATAACATAACAGAGTGGGAGTTAATTCAAATATATACATCAACTCCCAAACAACGCGCGCGACCGGAACGACCGGATTCCTCACCCCCATAATATAAACTTATTAGTTAGAAGTTCCTTTATGGAACTTATCACATCCATACACCATTTGGTGTTACAAGGTTGGTTAATCACACACAAGGGAGGTAACATCTCATTCGACAAACATGGACAACAACATTCGTTAAGCAACGGTATATTAAACGAAGGCAACACACAACAAACACAACCACCATATACAGCTAACACACGGATAGCCGTAGTTAGAATGTTCCCGTAGGTTGGGACGTTTAATCCGAATACCGATCTCTTATGTGATCCTAGAGTCGGTTAGCTACGGTTTAACACATAATTAAGGTTAAACGGTATCGGAATTAATTACGCCACATAAATGAATTACTGTAAACTCATTACTTGCTTTATCTTGCAAGGTGGAAAACACACAGAAAAACAAGTTGGCATACAAGCCGGTGTAACCTGGTAGGACACAGGTTGCAAGAAAACCATACCTTACACCATGGGTTATCTACCGCGTTCCCGAGGATTTACTCCAATGCGTCATCTCACGCTCCCCGGGTAGTTTTCGAACAACTGGTAGTATTTCAAATGCTTTATTAACAACAAATTCTTACGGTATGTAACTTCTATTACTCCCGTACTTAACCCCGTTGTCCCGTTATCCTTAACTTATTTATGTGATTTTAAGTTCACAACTTACACATTCACTCTCACACTTGTTTATACTTCCAATGGCCTTTAAAACTCACCAAACAAGGCCTAAACAACATCTAAAACCATTACCATTCACTTCCCCATCATAACAACACTTAAAAACACATTCTGGAGCATTTTTAGACTGGTCCGGGTTTGTGTCCGGGGTTGCAAACCCGGACCAATCCCGGAATTCAGTTTCTGCCAAGAAAATACATTGGTCCGGGTTTGTGTACTTAGATGTAAACCCGTACCAATAGCTAAATCATGTTTCTGGCGTGTTTTAAGTGTGGTCCGGGTTTGTGTACTTGTTTACAAACCCGGACCAAGTTTGTAGGTGATTAAATTGACAGTTTTGACCTCTTTTCAACCCCTAATTCACCTCCAACCATTTCCTAAACTTTCCACATGTTTAAACACACTAAAACACTCCTTAAATACTCCTAAAACGTTGGTCCAATTCACCACCCAACTCTTGTTCAAATTCACTAAACTTTATATTCCCTCTGTTGCATTATGCACAACAGTGCATTTAAAACTTTCTTCATATGTTTCACAACCTTCCACCAACCTTACTAAATCCATCAATGACCATTACAAATCATTCCTACATAAAAGCACTCCTAAAACCCACATTCACCCCTTGTTTCACAAGTTATAAACACTAACTCTTTTCTAGCATTTCTAAGCTCCTCATATGTAAATTGCTACAGATTTTCATCCTTCTCTTCCTAGTTTCCCTAATACCATTTCAAGGCTATTAAACCACTCTACTCACACTACAAACACCAAGGTTCTCCCATTCACCAAGCCATCATCAAAACACTGATTTTCTACCGAAATTTTGCCATAACCTCCCCATAAACCTAACACATCCATTTTCACCAATTCTCATCCTTTTCATTCCTAATCTAGCCACACCCTTACAAGGGTCCTACCAGCACATGATAAATCCTCAAAGTCCATCAACAATAACATAACTCCAAAATCTCCATAAACCACAATATAAACACAAACTCAAAATACTTGGCTCCAAGGCCCTTTAATTCACAATTAATTTCATAAACTCTCTCAAAATCAACTAAACACATAATTGTTCTTTTTTAAAAAATATTTTTGGGTTCATCGTTCAATTTAACCCATCCCAAATTCTTAAACAATCAAAACAAGCATTACGGTGAGTTTCTTACCTTAAGCTCACAAATTCCTCTTTTGATTCTCCTCTTGTTCCTCCTCTCCTCAAATTCGGTCAAGTGGGAATGGAGTTTCCAAACTCCATCCCAACATTCAAGAAACACAAAATACATTCAATTAATTATCTAAACCCTTAGGAAATCTTAATTCAATGAAAGGGCTCAAAGCACATAGTTAGGGTTTACATTTTTGAGCTTTTTAAGAGGGGTTCTCACCCTTGAATCAAGAAGGAGATTACTCCACCATTGGAGGGTTGAAATGGAGCTCAAAATCAAGAAGAAAAAAAGGCATTACAAAGGGTAAAATCGGTCACCAAAGGAGGGAGAACAAGAATGAGTTTTTCAATGAAATGTTTACCTTAGAAGGAAGAGGAGACTCCAAGCTACATGATGTTGTGCTTTCCTCTTCAAATGGGGAAAAACCATGGGGATGAAACTCGTCCTTTTGAAATTTCGAAAAGAGAGGAAGATAGAGGGTGATGAGAGGAGTTCAAATATGTAATTATTTTTAGATTTGGAGCTTGGATGTAGCTTGGGTGAGCAAGAGAAGAGAGGGTAGCCATGGGAGAGGGCTTGGAATCGTCCCAGCCAGATGAAGAAGAAGAGGGAAATCAGAGGGGAGAAAGAGAGAGGCTACGTGAGTGGGGGAAAGAAATGAGAGGAGAGAGAAGAGAAAAGGTAATATGTACCTTTTCACTTTTTCATTTTTTTTCCTTTCTTTTCTTTACTAGCTAGGTGAGTGTGAGTGAGCTGATTTTTTTTTTAAACCGGTCCCACTTATACATGTGAGCTGGAGCGTTTTTCGTCTTTTACAGAAAACACTCGTTATTTTACCCGGTTTAGCACTATTCACTAACCGGGCCCGTTTTCTGGAATTTTCTTGTTTCTTTAACTTTAGTAGCTCTTAGGCTTCCATTAATGTTTAATTATAGTTATATAATTAACTATAATTTTTATGCGGTTGTTTAACTGTTTAAAGTCACGTTTTCGGGTTTTCTCGATAAACGCGCTTTAAGACTCCTGTTAGCGTTTTAACGCATTATATGGATCCGTTTTCTTCCGGAATTTTTTCCACATGTTCTTAGAGTGTAATTAGGGTATAAAAATATATTTATAACCCTAGTTAAGGTTATATGCCTCCAAAAATAATTAAATACACGTTTTCACGTTTTATGACCTTTACGCATTTTTTTTTTTTTCTTTTTGGCTTTTATCTCTTCACCAATGATCTTAAGGACTTAATTAGCCTTAGAAAATAATAATCACATAATTAATTGACACATTAAGGTTTGGTGTATTTCAATCTACCCCCTTAAAAGAACTTTGTCCCCAAAGTTCCCTACTTCCCATGCATCCTTTAATTAGAATACTGGGTTTTCTTGCAAGATACAACTTCCATACTAAAACACAGTTTTACATAACCACCTCGAACTTAATGGTCCGGGTAACATAACAACATTCAGACTCATAGGTCTGGATAATATTTATTACACATATCACACAACATGTCTTAGCATGTATAGCAATCGAAAATACTTTTCCATCTTTTCATGGGCTCGGTCCTAAGACTACAGGACGTTACAGTCCTCGAGTCCCATGTTGAGTACATATACACTGTGATCCCGCAGAACCCGGTCGCGATGGACACCTTCTGGCCCCCATTCCTTTGGGAGATCAAAACAATCACATACATTTTTAAAATATACTTCTCATGTCACCGGTCCGAAGATGAAGGCTCATACGTCCTCAGCTCGTGAGCAAGTAATATGAAAATATTCTTTATGAGGTTAATGGAATGAAATCCTTTATTGGAAAGTACTAATTGAAAATCCTTTTTACAAGGTCATGTAAAGAAATCCTTCCTTTGAAAATACCATTTAAGAGTCTTGGAAATATTTATTGAAGTCTTGAAAATACCAATTGAAAATTTGAAAACACCAATTCAAAATTCTTTTGAAAACACAATACAACTCCAAGTCCAATTATTGCTAACTGCATCTTATTCTTAATGTGATTATTTGTGACCACTTATAGGGAGTTTCAAGAATCACCCAACCCTGATGTGATCAGCATCAGTGTTGAACTATCTTTCCACCCCAATTTGTGTTCAGTTTCCCTTGATCGCATGCAAATCAAGTTCCACCTCCCACTTCAATTTCAAACAAGCAACTACTTCAAACATTTACCATTTTCTATCTTCCAGTCCTTCTAGTCATAATAATTACATCTCCAAGGGATGAAACTCAGTCCATCAATTATCTCCATACACTTTTAATCAAGTTACCTAGGGAATTTACCTCTCGCTAGGTTCTATGTCGGTGTCATACCTTTTCATAAATCACAATACCGTATATATATATATATATACTTTTATCAAAATACAATACACGGTTTTACATTTAGTATTATATGAACATACATGGTCGGGGTTTTAGTTCCCCGGGAGTTTCTTTACTCCCTTACACTTGTACTCTCACACAATAGTTAACAAGGTAGACACACTTATCACAATGGTATTCGCATCCTCTGTGCGCAATTACCACAATTAAACCATGAATGAATGTGTATGTTCATATTACATACGCACCAATAGTCAAAACAAATTATTTTGTGCTATGCACACCGTAGTTCACGTACACTTGTACGTCAAAACACACTAAGCGTTTTTGCGCTCTACCCCCCTTAAAAGGGATTACACCCATGTAATCAATCACTGAACATTGATTTAAATGTTCTGCCACCGTGAATGTTTTAATTTCCACGTGGTCTGTTATACAATGCGTTCTGGTTAGAGGATCTTAACCATATTGGCGGTTTAGTCCCTAAGCCAAGAATTCTCATTGGAGTTCGTTTAACTATAATCGGTTTCGGTTCTGGCCTGTGGGGCTTCTAGGTGTTAATAATTAGCCATTTGCTCATATTCACCATGTATATTCAACATTCAAATCATTGGATCACTAGCTTCTGTTGCGCCACTCTGATAACTTTGGAGGTTAGTTTGCCCCATTCGTTATTCTTAAAGTATTGTACATTTCCCATTTATCACCTTCATCTTGTGAAGAATGGTTTCTCAACCGACGCGTGGTATCTCTTACCGTGAGCGAATTCGGCGAGTTACAAACTTTCTATCCACTTCTATGATAGTTCACTATGTATACCGCTATATATTTTTACGATGATTAACTTGATTTCTTCCGACTTACTGTCGGTTGAGGTTGAGCTACTACCTAATGTGTAGTGCTCTCTTGGTTATTTCCCACACTTGAGGTATATTCCATACCGATATTTGATATTTCGAGTTACTGCAGACAGTTATTGCTAATCATGCCTCCACACTTGGTTCTGCACAAGCATTCTTTCATTTGTACGACCTTGCATTTTCCTATGCCTCGGTCCTTATAACGTTATAAGTCTCTTTCTACTTCTACCACAATTAACATTTCCCCAAATTTCTAGTTATCCCACTCGATCATTACTGCGCAAGTGCAATACCAAAACACTTAGTCATACAGAGTGCAGAGGCGTAAACGCTTGGCAGTAAATCTCTTATGGGATTGCAATAGGAATGAACGCTGTGTTTCCCTGAGATCCTTATCTCACAATACTGGCTACTGGCTTACTGCCTAGTTTATTTGTTATCACTTACCATTATATCTCCACTGAGTTTAACCCATAACACTACTTATTTGCCATACTTTCATTTAACAATACCTATACAATGGTTGCTTACTACGCACCGTGCTCTTCCTCATTGTATAACACTAACTTACATGACATCCACGGTCATATTAGCTTCTGCACAGGTACTTTCATCGTTCGCATTCTGGTTCGTCACACACTTGGATGACGGTTGAATACACTATTTTTGAGTCTTTATGCTCCTTGAGCGTTGTTCACTCTTCATTTAGCATCACACGCCTATGGTGGTTGCTATTAGACTTATTACTCTTCCGGTCTCCACAACTGGTTCAGACACTTCTTTTCGTATTATTTTTATTCGAATCATTCTTGGGTAATAATAATCTGGTTAATCCTTAACATAGTTCTTGAACTTGGTTCACAAACTACCGCTCCCACGGTTTCACCATATCGAGAGGTATCCCCACTCTTAAAGCAGTGGTTCGTTCTCCGCTCTATTCACTTATACAACATAAACTTTCGTAATCAATGAAATTTGCATAACACATTTGGTTTGTGGCTTATAAGCCTTATTGCCTCGAACTCTGCTCGTCATAGGCCGTTCACACAAATTTTACTTCTCCGTACATCATCACATGGTTTGGATGTTGTATTGGGCTCCCTAACAAGGTCGTTGCATCACGCTTCCTTATATGGGATGCCCCTTAAGAATGTCTGTTTACCTCCTGACGACTTACGTTTAAACCGGGTATTAGCTTCAACTCTTGTGTTTCTATCATGACATTTCGTTCAACAATTGTTGACCAAAATACCCCTCAGGACAGCTCCTGGGTGTTACTAGGTTATGCCATTACATCTGGCTTGTATACGTTTAGCTAACTACATCGCTTTACGTTCTTTACTGGGTTTACTATCCTCTTCTGTGAAGATTGATGTTCCCTGGTAGTCTAGGTGATCATTCCAGGGGTTTCATCCCGTTTGTTGCACATTAACGTGTTCATATTAGGCATTGGCCTTATTATGTATAGACTGGGTATTCATTCCAGCTATCATGTTTTATTTCTCGGGATTCTTGAGACATATGAGATGTCTTTACTTACTAGTTAGTGCGCTCCATGCTTTTTTACTCATAAAGACTTTCTTGAATTGGATTCACTACTTCTTTTAGTTTCGTTAACTTAACTGGGTTCCTTTACTTCAACCATTCTTGGCAATTCGTTGCTCTTGTTTAACTTTTACTGCTGACCGTAGTATGGAGTCGATTGCTTCCCGTGTTCCAGACTCCACTCGTATACATATGCGGGGTACCCTACTGATACATTGCTACATGCCCGACTAACCCATAAAAGGTCTGCCAGGCCCACAAGCTCCTATTGGAGTGTGGTCATCCCACATTCCAGTTAGTACACTCGTAGTGTCCGTCACACGCCTAGGTGAAGTATTCTGTTGTCAACTCTCTCATATTGAAATACCCCAAACCTTGATATGTGGTTTAAATATCAAATTATGGTAGTAAAGGCTAAAAGTGCCTTAGAAACATCAGTGGACAATTTAAAATTTAGTAAAGTGCAATAAAGCACTAAGACACAGTTTGAGCAAAAACATGCTCTAAGCTATGAGTGAACTTGGTTAGGACCCAAAGAGCCTACCAAGACTGGATAACATTTAATTATGATTTAATAAGGCTAAATAAGTCCTTAGGAAACTTTGGTGGACAGTTAAACCAAATAAAACACAAGAAATACCTTAAAGTCAATAAGAGCAAAATGTGCTAAAGCTTGGGATAAAGGGTATAAGAACCTAATGGTCATACCTACACCTTATTTATATGTTAATGAACATATTAAATCCATTACTAAAGAAAACCAAGCTTGAAAACATTAAAACACAAAATGTGCTTTAAGGAGTCTTAAAGCGCGTTTTTTGAAAAATTGTCTTGTAAATGAGTTTTGAATGGCTAAATGTCCATCATTACTCTTTAATTAACATGTGTACTATATAGTATCACATTTGGGAGGCCATATTAGTGGGAAATCAAAAATTTCACTTCTATGTGCCTTAGTTTGTGAATAGTAACTTTTATAAGCTAGTTTGTAACATATAATGTTATAAGTAATTAAATAGTCATCAAAGACTATTATATACCCCTAGGTAAAGGGGGCGGTTTTTGAAGGTGTGAGTCACCACACATGTAAGTTTATTAAGTAATAAGTGATGACTAATGGTTACTATTTGCTTTAAGTTATAAATATCTTCAAAAAGCAAAACCAATCTCATTCTCCCCTTCCTTCTTCATTTCCCACGGTTGAAGGCTTCTTCAACCTCTCTTCTCCTTCCATTCACGGTTTGGAATAGTGCTCACCAAAGCTCCACCTTCCATTGTCAATATCTCATGACTCACTTAACCAAATCAAAAACAAACACCACCATTCTCTTCCTCTCATCAAGCTCTTCATTCCTATCTTCTCAAAACTTCAAGAGCCCCATTTCGGTGCCATGGATTTCACCATTGAAGGAGCTTGAGCCCATCTTTGCACATATTCTTGTTCTCCTTTGCTTCAAGGTAAGGAAACTCAAAGAAAATCAAGTTTCCTTCATGTTTTGTGTTGTCCGAAAATTCACCTCACCATGGTTTATTTGTTTATCTCTTGTTTTAGCTTCATTTGAATCTTCCAAGGGCTAGGAGGAGTCCCTCTTTGATACCTATTCAAGTTCTCTTCCAATTCCAAGGTAAAACAATTACCTTAATGTGTTAAAACAATATGTGTAACTAGGGTTTACAATGGGATGAAGCATAATGCTTGAATACTCATTCTATTGTTTGTATATTTTAATAGTTGAAAAGGGACCAAATGCCCTACCGGTTTTACAAGGAAACAGAAAAGAAATTTGTGAGGAAAAGGTAAACAAGCTATCTCAATGTAGTTTAAATGCCTTAGGAAAATGAGCTTGATTTGCTTAATAAATGCCTAAGGAGCCAACGGTGAATGAGCTAGTAGAATGTTCTCAAGGAGACTAGTAAAGAACATATGTATTGGTGTATGTATTTGCAGGTCAAAGGCATTATTTATGTGGGAAATTCAGTGTTTATGGTTTATGCAATTTAAGGGCCTAAGAGCCATGTTATTTAAGGGCCTAAGTGCCAAGCAATTTAAGTTATGCACTATATTGTGATGTAGTGCTAAATGTGTGAAGTTTGGTATAAAAATGTGTTTGATGGATTTTAGTGTGTTGAATGAAATAAGGTAAAACCTAAGTGTTTGGATGTGAGTATATACAAGAAAGCTATGGCCAAATTTGGGAAAATGTGTGAGAAGTTCTAAGTGTTTTAAGTGAGTTTGGTGAACTAGGAAGTGTTAAAGGTGAATAAATGTTTACTTGAGAAGAAAACAAGTATTAAGGTGATTTAGAGTGATGCAAGGATTTAGGTGTTATCTTGGAAGTTCTAGGAATTCAATGTGTGCGTTGAGGATGTATTTAAGTCTTGAAGAAATTTGTTTAAGGTTTAGGTGATGTTGATATCCAAGGAAGAAATGATGTTTAGGTAAGGTTTTGAGAAAAAATTCAAGAGTTGTAACAAGGAGATTTAGTTAGTAGAAAAGGAGTTGAGAGATGATGTTAAGGTAGAAGAAACACCTTGGTGTAGTGGTCATTATTGGTGAACTACCACTTATAAATCAAGGAGAAACATCACAGTGCTAGGAACCTTGTAAGAAGTTTGTGAATGATAAAATGGTCTTGGTGAGTGATTTAAAGAGTTTAGCACATGGCTAAAGGTGTGTTTGAAGTGCCCAAATGAGCTTAGGGGTACTAGGTTATATGGGGTGAAGTTTGGAGTTGAATGTGAAAAGGAAAACAAAGGTCTGGGGCAGACCGAACTTGCGACCGGACTTGCAAGTTCGGTCGAGCCCAGTTTACCCTGCGAGAATTGGTTTCTGGAAAAGGCCGACCTTGGGGACCGGACTTGCAAGGTCGGTCGGGCTTTATTTGTGTACGGATTAAGTTTCTGGAACCGACCGAACATAGGACCGGACTTGGCAAGTTCGGTCGGGCTAAATTTTCAAAGGGGAAGAAAGTCTCGGGAATAGACCGAACATGCGACCGAACTTACAAGGTCGGTCGGAGTAGAAAATTTTGACGGAAATGTGTTCTTGGAATGGACCGAACTTGGACAAGTTCGGTCGGTAAGGCCGGTCGGAATGAAAACATGGTTTAAGGTTAGGAAATGATATGTAATGATGGGGATTGATAGGTAATGATGTTATAAGTTGTTAAGGACATGATAAGTGAGTTTTAATGGTGATTAAGTGGGTGAAAGGTTGTAATAAAATGTGAAAGTAAAACAAGTTAAATGTAAAGTTATTTAACCAAGTTAACGGGGAAAAGTTATAAGCGTTAGACTTTAAACAAACATGTTACCCCAATGTTAATAAAACACATGTGATGTTAACAGTTGTTCGAGAATTGCTCGAGGAACATAAGTGGACGTGGTAAGTGGACTCCGTGACAGGTATGGTTTTCTTGCAACCTGTGTCCTACCGGATTACACCGGCTTGTATGCCAATGTGTTTTTCTGTATGTTTGCCACGTTATGAGATAAATCATGAAACGAGTTTACAGTCGTTATTGTTATTGTATGTTTACGTGCCGATACCGGTAACCTCGAATGCGCTTGAAGGGCTAGTTAACCACTATTAGGTAAACGTAGGAGAACGGTATCCGGTAATAACGTTTCCGACTTAAGGAACGTTCTAACCACGGCTATGCGTGAGTTGGTTATGTGATGTTTGTGTGATGTTTTGTATGTGAATGTATGAATCTCTCTTCCCTTGTGTATGTCTAACAAGACTTAACCCAATGTTTGTGATTGTTTAATAAAGTTCAAAGTTGAACTCCTAACAAGTGCTAACGGGGGAGTGAGGAGTCCGGTCTGTTCCGGCCACGCGTGTGAGTATGGGGGTCGTTGTCATAGCAGGTTCGATCCTCTCTGTATGTTATGGTTGTTTTCCAATTTGGTTCCCAACCTTCCCTTTAGCTTAACCAAGGCTATTACTGACTCACGTCGGGCCACAGGGGCATACTATTGTTATGTTTGTTTCGGTGTGCTTGGATCACCATATCCGAGACACCTTGTGTTAAGTTAACCGTTCATTTAACGAGACGGTAACGAGTTATGTAACGAGCTTATCATGAGATTGGCAACATTCTCTAGGCACACCAGTGTGTAAACAATGTTTGGGTCGGTTCCTAAGCGAACCATTCCCGTTATGTTATGTGTTTTGTTGTGATGCAATATCCATTGCGGTATTATGTAGTGTACGTGGAAACGTGCAAAGTGTTGTTAGGTGTTGTATGTAGTGTATTTTATATGTTGTATATTATGGAGTGTGTGGATCATGGATATGATTCCCAGTTTGTGATAAGAGGCGTTTAAGGGTAACCCGATTTAAGGGTATGTGTCGTCTATTAAGGAAGTAGCTCCATCAGAGGAGGAACACTCTAGGGATGATGAATACCCTGAGTGACTTATTAAGTAAGGATATATTATCCGTTTGTTGAGCCCGTTGAGGCGAATGTTATGTGATGTGTGTTCGTTGTTACATGTATGATTTAAATATAATCAACCGCATGCTAAGACGACAAGTAGTTGCGTGGCCCGGTAGCATGTGGGCTGCGGGATTACCATACCAGCAAAGGTGCTGAGCCCCTTGGGGGCCACCCTTTCTCTTCTTTTCCTATTTCAGGTACGAAGTGCTGGAAGCCGTTCGAGAGTAGGACGGGTAGTCGTCGTACATGGGTAATCGTTTAAGTGTATGTATACAGTAGGTGTAGTAAGACGAAATTGTTGTCGGCATCAGTTTATAAATACTCGGTATAGTTGGAAGAAGTGCGTTGTGTTGTTGTTAATGTAAAGCGATAGTAAGGTGTAGACGCTCGGGAATTTAGCCCATCAGACCGGTACAATGTGTATGTATTAGCCTTGTTAGCCACGTGGGTGGCTAACGGCGTGTAACACCAACGAGTTAAGTAATGTGATGAGGTTGTTCTTCCGCTGCAGTTTATTGTAGGTATATTAATGTTGGATGGGGTGTTACAAAAAGTGGTATCAGAGCGAAGTATCGCTCTGATGACTGAATTACCGAGCTTAGGAAGTACCGAGTTAGGATTTAAGTACTTTGGGTTAAGGGTTGAGTGATAGCGTGAGAGATATGCTAGATAGGAACTACCAGTGACTACTGGAAACCTACAATATCCATCCCACCCTCCACAATCCCTGTTTGATAACTTGGGAAAGAACGCCAGAGAGATGGAAGTCCTCTCTTACTCGGGAATACCCGATCTGGCTGTTATTAAGTACCTCTAATGGTACGGAGAACCTGTCACACGGTAGATCCCGAAAACTGGGAATCCCGGAGACGGTCTCCATCTAAACAATGTTAACCGCATTCCATAGCAAGGAATGAAGGATCTTGTGCATAGAGGAATAGAATTTCCGGCAACCTGGGTCGACATGCTAAGCAGTCGAGAATAACCAACTTGCAACCCACCAGCCGTGCAACAGGCAAGGAGTGGATTAGTGAAACCGAGACAAGTGTCTACGGGACCACAATTGTTAAGTGATACACCAACGGTATACCAACCGCTAAGGGAACTACAAGGTAGTACCCAAACAAGAGACAAGTCTCAGTAACCACGACGAATACGTGGAATGGACTACGAAGGAGAATACAATACTAAGACAAGGGGTCTCCCAGAATGGGAAACACCCTAGTTAATGATTATCATATGAGGACAGTGAGAAGTCACCTAGAAGAGTTATTATCAAGGCAGTAAGATCAGTGAGGACCAACAAGGCCACTGATGGCAGTATGGGTAAAAACAATACCATAACCAGTATGTGTTAAACCGATAGCCAGTTAGCATGGCGCACTTGCCATAGCAAGTGCTGCTATAACAGGGCTGTTCGGGAAATTTATAACCACTACAAGTACTTAGTAAAGTACCATGAAGTTAAAAAGGATCATTATAACCATGGAAGGGCTTAACAGCCTGACCTTTGTAATTGTAAGTACACTAGTCAGCAAGAAGCTAGACTTGGCTAAGGTAAGAAGATGTTGTGAAACCGTGAAAATTTTCTTTCAAACCCAGATTTATTCAAACCCTTTTCTTTTCAAACCAGATTTTCTTTCAAACCAACGCTTCTTCCAACCTTCTTTTAAACCAGACCAGTAAGATCAAGGACAGTTGACGAGAATACAACAATGGATAAACCTTCCCTCGATTAAGTTCGGGAAGTAAGGAATGAATATTGTCACGGGACAATGTAAGGGAGTTGACAACAGAATACTTCACCTAGGCGTGTGACGGACACTACGAGTGTACCAATTGAATTGTGGGACGACCGCACTCCGATAGGAGCTTGTGGGCCTGACAGACCTACTTATGGGTTAGTTGGGTAAGTAGCAATGTATCAGTAGGGTACCCCACATATGTATACAAGTAGAGTCCGAAACACGGGAAGTAGTCGACTCCGTACTACGGTCAGCAGTATAAGTCAAACAAGAACTAAGGATTACCATGAATGGTTGAAGTTAAGGAACTCAGTTAAGTTAACGAGACTAAAGGAATTAGTGAATTCCTTTCAAGGAAATGTTTAAGAGTCAGGAGGTGCGAAGTGCACTAACAGAATGTAAAGACATCGTATATGACTTAAAGATCCTCAGGGATAAACATGATGGCTGGAACGGAGACCCAGCCTGTGCATGGCAAGGCAGATGCCCAATGTGGACACATTAATGTGCAATGAACGGGATGAAACATCCGGAATAAGTACCTACACTACCGGGGAAATGTTGATCTTCACAGAAGGAGATAATAAGCCAGTTAAGAACGCAAACGGCGTGGCTAACGGAATGTACCAATAAGTGTGAGCCAAATGTAACGGCATAACATAACAACACCCAGGAGCAATCCTTGAGGGGTGTTCGCATCAAAAATTGTTGAATGAAATGCATGACAGAAACACAAGGGTTGAAACTAACACCCAGTTTAGACATAAATTGTCAGGAGACGGACTGACAAACCTAAGGGGGCATCCCATGAAAGGAAACGGAATGCAACGACCTTGTCATGGAGCCCAATATAATATCCAAACCATGTAATATTGTACAGAGGAGTACATGTGTGTGGACAGCCTACAATGAGCTCAGCTCAAGGCAAACAAGGTTCATAAGCCATAAGCAAGATATGTTATATAAATTCAATTGATTGTAGAAGTTTATGTTATATAAGTGAATAGAGTGGAGAACGAACCACTGCATTAAGAGTGGGGATACCTCTCGATATTGTGAGACCGCAGGAGCGGTAGTTATGTGAATCAAGTTCAAGAAATATGTTAAGGATGGACGATGTTATTATTGAAAGAGAGCAGTTAGCTTAGTAGTGTGTGTGCATAAAGTGAAACACCGAGCTGAATAATGCCGGCTTGTGACTGGAATGATCAATGCTCCAGGAGCATTCGGTGGTCATCCAAATGAATGACGTACCATAATGTGAATAATGTAAGTATATGTGTGGAAGTTAATGTGACAGTAAATACGATATAAGCTGATGTTATACAGGGAGCAAGAGCACGGTGCGCAACAAGCGACCGTTGTATAAATGTTGTTAAACGATAATGTAGCAGATAAGACCAGCTATGAGTTAAACTCAGTGGAGATGCAAGATAAGTAATGTTAAACAAACTGAGCAATAAGCCAGTGGTAGGTACTGTGTGATGAGGAACTCAGTGTGAATTCCATGGCGAATCGCATAAGGGATTTATTGTCAAGAGTTTACACCTCTGCACTCTGTATGACTGAGTGTTTTGGTATTGCACTTGCGCAGTAATGATCGAGTGGGATAGCTAGGAATTAGAAACACGTCAATTGTGGAGTAATAATGTTATAATGGCCGATGCATAGGAAATGCAAGGCCGCATCAATAAAAAAAAAAAAGTACTTGTATAAAACCAAGTGTGGAGGCATGATTAACAGTAAGTGACTACAGTAGCACTAACTGCCAAATATCGGTATGGAATATACCCCAAATGTTGTAAATAGCTGAGAGAGCACTACACACTAGGTAGTAGCTCAGTCTCAACCGACAGTAAGTCGGAAGGGAACAAGTCAGTCATTGTGAAATACATAGCTGTATACAAAGTAAATTGTTATGGGAATGGATAGAGAGTGTATAACTCATCGAATTCGCTAACGGTAAGAGACACCACGTGTCGGTTGAGAAACCATTGTTACCAAGATGAAGGTGACAATTGGGGATGTGCAATACAGTAAGAATAACAAAAGAGAGCAATTAAGCTCTACAGTTATTAGAGTTTCGCAGCAGAAACTAGTGAGCCGGTGATTCAAGTGTTGAATGTACATGATGAGCATGAGTGAATGGCTAATTATTAACGCCTAGAAGCCTAACAGGCCAGAATCGAAACCGACTAAGAGTTTAAACAAACTCCAATGAGAATTCTTGGTTTAAGAACTAAACCGCCAATATGGTTAAGATCCTCTAATCAGAATCCATTGTGTAATAGACCGCGTGGAAGTTAAAACACTTCACGACGGCAGAACATTTAAGCCAATGTTTAGTGGTTGATTACGTGGGTGTAATCCCTTTTAAGGGGGTAGAGCGCAAAACCACTTAGTGTATATTACCGTACAAGTGTACGTAGTGTATGTGATTTATATTGTGCATAGCACAAATTATATTATTGTTTTGATGATTGGTGTGTGTGTTACGTAAACATACACATTCATTCATGGTTTAATTGTGGTAATTGCGCACAGAAGATGCGAATACCATGTGATAAGTGTGTGTGTTTGTTAACAGTTGTGTGTGATAGTACAAGTGTGGGGAGTAGAGAAACTCCCGGGGGAACAAAAGCCCCGACAGTGTAAAAATGTAAAACCAGGTGTTGTATTTTGATAAAATATATGTGTATATATATACTATATAGTGATGCATGAAAGGGTATGAAACCGACATAGAACCTAGTGAGAATAAGATTCCCTAGGCAACATGATTAAAGTGAATGGAGGTAACTGATAGACGGAGTTCTATCCTTTGGAGATGTTATGATCATGATTAGAATGATTTAAAAGATAGAAAATTGGAAATGAGTGATTTAATTGATGCTTGAAAATGAAGTGGGAGGTGGAACTTGATTTGCATGCGATCAAGGGAAGCCGAACACAAATTGGGGTGGAAGGATAGTTCAACACTGATGCTGATCACATCAGGGTTGGATGACTCTCGAAACTCCCTATAAGTGGTCACAAACAACCACGCTAAGAAAAGAAGCAAAGAGCTTAAGTTGGACTCGGAGTTGTGTGTGTTTTCAAAAGGATTTTAAATTGGTATTTATAAAACGTTGATGGATACTTTACGTAATTAAAGTTCTCTTACTTAACCTCTCAAGGAAATTTTAAACTTAAGTGATTGTTTTAATCTCCCAAAGGCACGGGGACGGAAGGTGTCCATCGCGACCGGGTTCTGCGGGATCACAGTATGTATGTAAAAGATATTTTTGATTGTTATACATGCTCTGACATGTTGTGTGGTATGTGTAATGAATGTTGTTTTGATTTGGATTTCCTAAAGTGTATACTATCAAGGCCTATGAGTCTAAATGTGTGGTGTTACATAGACCTATGTGTCTAAAGACTGTTATGTTGTGGGGACCTATGTGTCCAAATGTTGTTATGTTACCCAAGACCAGTGAGTCAAAGGGGTTGTTATGTATGTGTAAGTGTTGTTAAGATACCCGGACCATAGAGTCCGAGGTTATCATGTGGATATGTTATGTTATGTGTGGATGTGAATGTGTTGCCCGGACCATTAAGTCCGAGGTTGTGATGTAAAGTGTGTTTGGTTATGGAAGTTTATTTCCAAGTGATTCCTGTGTTCTAATCTAATGATGTGAGGAAAGTGTGAACTTCGAGGACGAAGTTCTTTTAAGGGGGGTAGATTGAAATACCCCAAACCTTGATATGTGGTTTAAATATCAAATTATGGTATGTAAAGGCTAAAAAGTGCCTTAGAAACATCAGTGGACAATTTAAAATTTAGTAAAGTGCAATAAAGCACTAAGACACAGTTTGAGCAAAAACATGCTCTAAGCTATGAGTGAACTTGGTTAGGACCCAAAGAGCCTACCAAGACTGGATAACATTTAATTATGATTTAATAAGGCTAAATAAGTCCTTAGGAAACTTTGGTGGACAGTTAAACCAAATAAAACAAGAAAAATACCTTAAAGTCAATAAGAGCAAAAATGTGCTCTAAGCTTGGGATAAATGTGTATAATACCTAATGGTCATACCTACACCTTATTTATATGTTAATGAACATATTAAATCCATTACAAAAGAAAACCAAGCTTGAAAACAAGTTAAAACACAAAATGTGCTTTAAGGAGTCTTAAAGCACGTTTTTGAAAAATTGTCTTGTAAATGAGTTTTGAATGGCTAAATGTCCATCATTACTCTTTAATTAACATGTGTAATATATAGTATCACATTTGGGAGGCCATATTAGTGGGAAATCAAAAATTTCACTTCTATGTGCCTTAGTTTGTGAATAGTAACTTTTATAAGCTAGTTTGTAACATATAATGTTATAAGAAATTAAATGAGTCATCAAAGACTATTATACCCCTAGGTAAAGATGGGGGCCGGTTTTTGAAGGTGTGAGTCACCACACATGTAAGTTTATTAAGTAATAAGTGATGACTAATGGTTACTATTTGCTTTAAGTTATAAATATCTTCAAAAAGCAAAACCAATCTCATTCTCCCCTTCCTTCTTCATTTCCCACGGTTGAAAGGCTTCTTCACCTCTCTCTCCTTCCATTCACGGTTTGGAATAGTGCTCACCAAAGCTCCACCTTCCATTGCCAATATCTCATGACTCACTTAACCAAATCAAAAACAAACACCACCATTCTCTTCCTCTCGTCAAGCTCTTCATTCCTATCTTCTCAAAACTTCAAGAGCCCCATTTCGGTGCCATGGAGTTTCACCATTGAAGGAGCTTGAGCCCATCTTTGCACATATTCTTGTTCTCCTTTGCTTCAAGGTAAGGAAACTCAAAAAAAATCAAGTTTCCTTCATGTTTTGTGTTGTCCGAAAATTCACCTCACCATGGTGTATTTATCTTGCTTGTTTTAGCTTCATTTGAATCTTCCAAGGGCTAGGAGGAGTCCTCTCTTGATACCTATTCAAGTTCTCTTCCAATTCCAAGGTAAAACAATTACCTTAATGTGTTAAAACAATATGTGTAACTAGGGTTTACAATGGGATGAAGCATAATGCTTGAATACTCATTCTATTGTTTGTATAATGTTTAATAGTTGAAAAGGGACCAAATGCCCTACCGGTTTTACAAGGAAACAAGAAAGAAATTTGTGAGGAAAAGAGGTAAACAAGCTATCTCAATGTAGTTTAAATGCCTTAGGAAAATGAGCTTGATTTGCTTAATAAAATGCCTAAGGAGCCAACGGTGAATGAGCTAGTAGAATGTTCTCAAGGAGACTAGTAAAAGAACATATGTATTGGTGTATGTATTTGCAGGTCAAAGGCATTATTTATGTGGGAAATTCAGTGTTTATGGTTTATGCAATTTAAGGGCCTAAGAGCCATGTTATTTAAGGGCCTAAGTGCCAAGCAATTTAAGTTATGCACTATATTGTGATGTAGTGCTAAATGTGTGAAGTTTGTGTATAAAAATGTGTTTGATGGATTTTAGGTGTGTTGAATGAAATAAGGTAAAAACCTAAGTGTTTGGATGTGAGTATATACAAGAGAAGCTATGGCCAAATTTGGGAAAATGTGTGAGAAGTTCTAAGTGTTTTAAGTGAGTTTTGGTGAACTAGGAAGTGTTAAAGGTGAATAAATGTTTACTTGAGAAGAAAACAAGTATTAAGGTGATTTAGAGTGATGCAAGGATTTAGGTGTTATCTTGGAAGTTCTAGGAATTCAATGTGTGCGTTGAGGATGTATTTAAGTCTTGAAGAAATTTGTTTAAGGTTTAGGCGATGTTGATATCCAAGGAAGAAATGATGTTTAGGTAAGGTTTTGAGAAAAGAATTCAAGGAGTTGTAACAAGGAGATTTAGTTAGTAAGAAAAGGAGTTGAGAGATGATGTTAAGGTGTAGAAGAAACACCTTGGTGTAGTGGTCATTATTGGTGAACTACCACTTATAAATCAAGGAGAAAACATCACAAGTGCTAGGAACCTTGTAAGAAGTTTGTGAATGATAAAATGGTCTTGGTGAGTGATTTAAAGAGTTTAGCACATGGCTAAAGGTGTGTTTGAAGTGCCCAAATGAGCTTAGGGGGTACTAGGTTATATGGGGTGAAGTTTGGAGTTGAATGTGAAAAGGAAAACAAAGGTCTGGGGCAGACCGAACTTGCGACCGGACTTGCAAGTTCGGTCGAGCCCAGTTTACCCTGCGAGAATTGGTTTCTGGAAAAGGCCGACCTTGGGGACGGACTTGCAAGGTCGGTCGGGCTTGTATTTTGTGTACGGATTAAGTTTCTGGAACCGACCGAACATAGGACCGGACTTGGCAAGTTCGGTCGGCTAAATTTTCAAAGGGGAAGAAAGTCTCGGGAATAGACCGAACATGCGACCGAACTTACAAGGTCGGTCGGAGTAGAAAATTTTGACGGAAATGTGTTCTGGAATGGACCGAACTTGGACAAGTTCGGTCGGTAAGGCCGGTCGGAACGAAAAACATGGTTTAAGGTTAGGAAATGATATGTAATGATGGGGATTGATAGGTAATGATGTTATAAGGTTGTTAAGGACATGATAAGTGAGTTTATGGTGATTAAGTGGGTGAAAGGTTGTAATAAAATGTGAAAGTAAAACAAGTTAAAATGTAAAGTTTTTAACCAAGTTAACGGGAAAGTTATAAGCGTTAGACTTTAAACAAACATGTTACCCCAATGTTAATAGAAACACATGTGATGTTAACAGTTGTTCGAGAATTGCTCGAGGAACATAAGTGGACGTGGTAAAGTGGACTCCGGTGACAGGTATGGTTTTCTTGCAACCTGTGTCCTACCGGATTACACCGGCTTGTATGCCAATGTGTTTTTTCTGTATGTTTGCCACGTTATGAGATAAATCATGAAACGAGTTTACAGTCGTTATTGTTATTGTATGTTTACGTGCCGATACCGGTAACCTCGAATGCGCTTGAAGGGCTAGTTAACCACTATTAGGTAAACGTAGGAGAACGGTATCCGGTAATAACGTTTCCGACTTAAGGAACGTTCTAACCACGGCTATGCGTGAGTTGGTTATGTGATGTTTGTGGTGATGTTTGTATGTGAATGTATGACTCTCTCTTCCCTTGTGTATGTCTAACAAGACTTAACCCAATGTTTGTGATTGTTTAATAAAGTTCAAAGTTGAACTCCTAACAAGTGCTAACGGGGGAGTGAGGAGTCCGGTCTGTTCCGGCCACGCGTGTGAGTATGGGGTCGTTGTCATAGCAGGTTCGATCCTCTCTGTATGTTATGGTTGTTTTCCAATTTGGTTCCAACCTTCCCTTTAGCTTAACCAAGGCTATTACTGACTCACGTCGGGCCACAGGGGCATATTGTTATGTTTGTTTCGGTGTGCTTGGATCACCATATCCGAGACACCTTGTGTAAGTTAACCGTTCATTTAACGAGACGGTAACGAGTTATGTAACGAGCTTATCATGAGATTGGCAATTCTCTAGGCACACCAGTGTGTAAACAATGTTTGGTCGGTTCCTAAGCGAACCATTCCCGTTATGTTATGTGTTTTGTTGTGATGCAATATCCATTGCGGTATTATGTAGTGTACGTGGAAGTGCAAAGTGTTGTTAGGTGTTGTATGTAGTGTATTTTATATGTTTGTATATTATGGAGTGTGTGGATCATGGATATTCCCAGTTTGTGATAAGAGGCGTTTAAGGGTAACCCGATTTAAGGGTATGTGTCGTCTATTAAGGAAGTAGCTCCATCAGAGGAGGAACACTCTAGGGATGATGAATACCCTGAGTGACTTATTAAGTAAGGTATATTATCCGTTTGTTGAGCCCGTTGAGGCGAATGTTATGTGATGTGTGTTCGTTTGTTACATGTATGATTTAAATATAATCAACCGCATGCTAAGACGACAAGTAGTTGTGCGTGGCCCGGTAGCATGTGGGCTGCGGGATTACCATACCAGCAAAGGTGCTGAGCCCCTTGGGGCCACCCTTTCTCTTCTTTTCCTATTTCAGGTACGAAGTGCTGGAAGCCGTTCGAGAGTAGGACGGTAGTCGTCGTACATGGGTAATCGTTTAAGTGTATGTATACAGTAGGTGTAGTAAGACCGAAATTGTTGTCGGCATCAGTTTATAATACTCGGTATAGTTGGAAGAAGTGCGTTGTGTTGTTTTAATGTAAAGCGATAGTAAGGTGTAGACGCTCGGGAATTTAGCCCATCAGACCGGTACAATGTGTATGTATTAGCCTTGTTAGCCACGTGGTGGCTAACGGCGTGTAACACCAACGAGTTAAGTAATGTGATGAGGTTGTTCTTCCGCTGCAGTTTATTGTAGGTATATTAATGTTGGATGGGGTGTTACACATATCGTCCTATGATAGTATGCATTCCATGCTTCCCGAACTATATATTAAGGGAAATTTGTCCACTGTCTGTATCTAGTATGAACTGGATCCCTTCTGTCGGGTTAATACCCTCGGGTTGTAGGATTGTTCTAAAGTTGCTCGAAAGCAAGTGGGTACAACTTACCTACTGTGTGGCGTTGGCCGGTGTAGGTCCTATGGTTTTGGTTTTTAAAGAAAATATGAAGTTGAGAAAAAATTGGGCTTACAAGGAGGTTTGAGATGAATATGAGTTGGAAGAAAATTTGGGTGTGAAAACGGTTTGAAATAAATCTGGATTTAGAAGAAAAACGGGGTCCATAAGAAACTTCTTCCCGGTATTTAAAATGTCTTCACACTTTGACCAAGTCTAGCTTCTCACGGTCTGATATATCCTCGCATATAATGGTTAGGCCACTAAGCCCTTTCGGGTTTCACTCTCCAACTTCTTGGATTCGTGATTCTATAATTACTTCATTCACCAATGCGGTACTCTACTAAGTACTTCGTAGCTATTAAAATTTTTTCGAATAGTCCCATTATAGCAGCACTTGCCATGGCAAGTGCACCCTGTTGGCTAGTTATCGGTTCAACGCATAGTGGTTGCGGTACTACTTTTATCATCACAGTATTCGGTAGCCTTGCTGGCTTTTACCTTGACCTTACAGTCTTGATAATAGAACATTCGAGCGACTCTCATTGGTCTTGACATGGTAGTCGTTAACTAGGGTGACTCTCAATCCACTTAACTTTGTTCTCCTAATGTTCGTCCCACGCATTTGTCGTGGTTACCGAGACTTGATTTTGTTCAGGTACTACTTCGTAGTCCTATTGACGTATGTTTCATAAATACTCCCATAGTAGTCTAAACTATGATAATCGGGTATTACAGCCTCCTTGGCGCTGTAGGTTTGGAATCATCCAACCTTGACTAGTTCCTTAGTCGATTAATATACCATTGTCGGTATTATTTAACAATTGCGGTCCCGTAGACATGTGTCTCGGGTTAGTTGCTTCCCCATTGTCTGCTTCTGTGCACAGTTAGTGCTTTCTTCCTTGTTGGCTGGGTTTCCTCGACTGCTAGGCATGTTGACCCAGGTCGCCAGAAATTTCAGTCTCTTGTAGATAGGATTCTTAATCTTCCGCTATTAAGTGCGGGTAAAGGTGTTCAAACAGGTTCCGTCTCTGGGTTTCTCAGTTCTTGGAATCTACCGCATGACAGGTTTTGGTTCTTACAGGAATAATTCATAACAGCCAGATCGGGTTGTTCCCGAGTATGAGAGGGCTTTCCATTTCTCTGGCGTTCTTTCCCGAGTTATAAAACGGGGGTTGCGGAGGGCGGGAAGGATGTTGTAGGTATCCAGTGCACACTGGTAATTCCTAACTAGCGTATTCCTCACGCTATCACTCATCCCTTAACCCAAAGTCTTAAACTCCTAACTTGGTACTTCCTAAGCTCGGTATTTCCAGTCATCAGAGCGACACTTCGCTCTGATACCACTTTTTGTAACACCCCAACTACAAACACCATACTTAACAACGTTTAGCAGTGGAATTACAACTCAACACTTAACTTAATCCATGGGGGTTACACGCCGTTAGCCACCCACGTGGCTAACAAGGCTAATACATACATAGTGTATCGGTCTGATGGACAAGAGTACCTAGCACTACACTTTACATTACCAACCGTTTCCAAACTGAAATACATACATTTACATTACAACTGTACCGAGTCTATACTTCCAGCCACCAATTATCAAACTTCGGTTTTACACCCCTTACAACTACATAAACAACTAAATAACTATCCAAGTATAAACAGCTACCCCGTCCTGCTCTCGAACGGCTGCCAGCTCCATTGTACCTGAAAAGTATGGGGGTCCCCCAAAGGGGGTCAACACCTTTGCTGGTATGGTAATCGAGCAGCCCACATACTACCGGGCCACGCACAACTAACTGTCGTCTGAGTATGAGGTTAATTATATTTAAAACATGCATGAAACTATACACACATATCATGCTAATAAATCACACATCCAATGAATAGGATACAAACATAAGATTAACACATCACATTGGTTAGACCACATTATTGGGTTCTTTGGCCCTTGAGGGTTCTACCCTAATGGAGCTATTCCTTGCTAGACGACACATACCCCTTAAATCGGGTTATACTTAATTTCCCCTTATATTTGTACGGGGTTGATTTCAGAGATCAACGTACACAACATAACAACATACTTCACATAATAACATGTATACAACTTAATACCGTTATGCTTAGAGAACATGCACTTTACTTAGGATGTGCCAGAGGAAATATAGGCCCGGGCACACCGTACACATTTACTTTACTTAGATGTGTCGGCCACAATATAGGACCGATCACACCATACACAATTTCCCTCTATCTCCAAATAATAGTGAGGTAGGTAAGCCTTAGTTAAACTTGTGGGTGGTTGCAATCCAAGGAAGGAAAACAACCTTAACATAACAGTATTCCCCCTAGCCCCGAATAATAATGAGGTAGGTAAGCCTTGGTTAAGCTTGTGGGTGATTGTAATCCAAGAAGGGAAAACAACCATAACATAACAGAGTGGGAGTTAATTCAAATATATACATCAACTCCCAAACAACGCGCGCGACCGGAATGACCGGATTCCTCACCCCCCATAATATAAACATATTAGTTAGAAGTTCCTTTATGGAACTTATAACATCCATACACCATTTAGTGTTACAAGCTTGGTTTATCACACACAAGGGAGGTAACATCTCATTCGACAAACATGGACAACAACATTCGTTAAGCAACGGTATATTAAACGAAGGCAACACACAACAAACATAACCACCATATACAACTAACACACGGATAGCCGTAGTTATAACGTTCCCGTAGGTTGGGACGTTTAATCCGAATACCGATCTCTTATGTGATCCTAGAGTCGGTTAGTTACGGTTTAACACATAATTAAGGTTAAATGGTATCGGAATTAATTACGCCACAAAAATGAATTACTGTAAACTCATTACTTGCTTTATCTTGCAAGGTGGAAAACACACAGAAAAACAAGTTGGCATACAAGCCGGTGTAACCCGGTAGGACATAGGTTGCAAGAAAACCATACCTTACACCATGGGTTATCTACCGTGTTCCCGAGGATTTACTCCAATGCGTCATCTCACGCTCCCCGGGTAGTTTTCGAACAACTGGTAGTATTTCAAATGCTTTATTAACAACAAAGTCTTACGGTATGTAACTTCTATTACTCCTGTACTTAACCCCGTTGTCCCGTTATCCTTAACTTATTTATGTGATTTTAAGTTCACAACTTACACATTCACTCTCACACTTGTTTATACTTCCAATGGCCTTTAAAACTCACTAAACAAGGCCTAAACAACATCTAAAACCATTACCATTCACTTCCCCATCATAACAACACTTAAAAACACATTCTGGAGCATTTTTAGACTGGTCCGGGTTTGTGTCCGGGGTTGCAAACCTGGACCAATCCCGGAATTCAGTTTCTGCCAAGAAAATACACTGGTCCGGGTTTGTGTACTTAGATTTAAACCCGGACCAATAGCTAAATTATGTTTCTGGCATGTTTTAAGTGTGGTCCGGGTTTGTGTACTTGTTTACAAACCCGGACCAAGTCTGTAGGTGATTAAATTGACAGTTTTTTACCTCTTTTCAACCCCTAATTCACCTCCAACCATTTCCTAAACTTTCCACATGTTTTCTACATGTTTAAACACACTAAAACACTCCTTAAATACTCCTAAAACGTTGGTCCAACCACCCAACTCTTGTTCAAATTCACAAAACTTTTATTCCCTCTGTTGCATTATGCACAGCAGTGCATTTAAAACTTTCTTCAGATGTTTCACAACCTTCCAACAACCTTACTAAATCCATCAATGACCATTACAAATCATTCCTACATAAAAGCACTCCTAAAACCCACATTCACTCCTTGTTTCACAAGTTATAAACACTAACTCTTTTCTAGCATTTCTAAGCTCCTCATATGTAAATTGCTACAGATTTTCATCCTTCTCTTCCTAGTTTCCCTAATACCATTTCAAGGCTATTAAACCACTCTACTCACACTACAAACACCAAGGTTATCCCATTCACCAAGCCATCATCAAAACACTCATTTTCTACCGAAATTTCGCCATAACCTCCCCATAAACCTAACACATCCATTTTCACCAATTCTCATCCTTTTCATTCCTAATCTAGCCACACCCTTACAAGGGTCCTACCAGCACATGATAAATCCTCAAAGTCCATCAACAATAACATAACTCCAAAATCTCCATAAACCACAATATAAACACAAACTCAAAACACTTGGCTCCAAGGCCCTTTAATTCACAATTAATTTCACAAACTCTCTCAAAATCAACTAAACACATAATTGTTCTTTTTTAAAAAATATTTTGGGGTTCATCGTTCAATTTAACCCATCCCAAATTCTTAAACAATCAAAACAAGCATAAAGGTGAGTTTCTTACCTTAAGCTCACAAATTCCTCTTTTGATTCTCCTCATGTTCCTCATCTCCTCAAATTCGGTCAAGTGGGAATGGAGTTTCCAAACTCCATCACAACATTCAAGAAACACAAAATACATTCAATTAATTATCTAAACCCTTAGGAAATCTTAATTCAATGAAAGGGCTCAAAGCACATAGTTAGGGTTTACCTTTTTGAGCTTTTTAAGAGGGGTTCTCACCCTTGAATCAAGAAGGGGATTACTCCACCATTGGAGGGTTGAAATGGAGCTCAAAATTAAGAAGAAAACAAGGCATTACAAAGGGGTAAAATTGGTCACCAAAGGAGGGAGAACAAGAATGAGTTTTTCAATGAAATTTTTACCTTAGAAGGAAGAGGAGACTCCAAGCTACAAGATGATGTGCTTTTCTCTTCAAATGGGGAAAAACCATGGGGATGAAACTAATCCTTTTGAAATTTCGAAAAGAGAGGAAGATAGAGGGTGATGAGAGGAGTTCAAATATGTAATTATTTTTGGATTTGGAGCTTGGATGTAGCTTGGGTGAGTAAGAGAAGAGAGGGTAGCCATGGGAGAGGGCTTGGAATCGTCCCAGCCAGAGGAAGAAGAAGAGGGAAATCAGAGGGGAGAAAGAGAGAGGCTACGTGAGTTGGGGAAAGAAATGAGAGGAGAGAGAAGAGAAAAGGTAATATGTACCTTTTCACTTTTTCATTTTTTTTCCTTTCTTTTCTTTACTAGCTAGGTGAGTGTGAGTGAGCTGTTTTTTTTTTATTTTAAAACCTGTCCCACTTATACATGTGAGCTGGAGCGTTTTTCGTCTTTTACAGAAAACGCTCGTTATTTTACCCGGTTTAGCACTATTCACTAACCGGGCCCATTTTCCGGAATTTTCTTGTTTCTTTAATTTTAGTAGCTCTTAGGATTCCATTAATGTTTAATTATAGTTATATAATCAACTATAATTTTTACGGGGTCGTTTAACTGTTTAAAGTCACATTTTTGGGTTTTCTCGAAAAACGCGCTTTAAGACTCCTGTTAGCGTTTTAACGCATTATATGGATCCGTTTTCTTCCGGAATTTTTCTCACATGTTCTTAGAGTGTAATTAGGGTATAAAAATATAGTTATAACCCTAGTGAAGGTTATATACCTCCAAAAATAATTAAATACACGTTTTCACGTTTTGTGACCTTTACGCATTTTCTTTTTTTTTCTTTTTGGCTTATCTCTTCACCAATGATCTTAAGGACTTAATTTGCCTTAGAAAATAATAATCACATAATTAATTGACACATTAAGGTTTGGGGTATTTCACATCTTAAGGCTTTAAGGTATATTTGAGGGTTTAGAAAATGCATTACCTTGCAAGTATATGGATGGAGTGTTGGATAGCAACAAGAACAAGATTCCCACTTTCCAAGAGAAGCCAAAATCTGCTGGGCAAACAAGGAATAGAATTTCAAGACTTGGAAATTTCTATTTTACAAATGAGAGCCAAAATACTAGTTTTTTTTAATTTCTTTTTACCTTAGACCAACAAGGTGAAGAAGAGGCTTCTAATGGTGGTCTTCATCTTCAAAAGCAAGAGCACCCATGGAGATGAAAATGGGTATTTTCGAATTTGGAAAAGAGGAATATGTTCTCCTTGATGAGAGGATTTCAATGGTACCAATTTTATAATTTTTGGTGGAGGTTTGAGTGCTCAACAAGAGGAGATAAGTAGGTGTGCTGGAGGGGGCTCTCAAATCACCATGGAAGAGCAGCTTGAGAAGAAGATAAATGAGAGAGGGAGGTGCAGTACGTGAGAAATGAGGGGGAGTAGGAGAGAGAGGGTAATATTTGCTTTTTGCCTTACTTTATGGCCTTGTCATGTAGCATATTAGAAACAATTAAAATAAGTGAGGGGGGGGGGGGGAGAAAGCAGCCGGCCACACCACTCCCTCACAGGGGTTTTAATTTTTTAAATTCTAATAGTGGACACACTAGTTTAGTTTATTTACACTCTCACCCCACGACTTCCCGGTTTTTACAGCTTTTACTATTTTCTCGTTTAATTGATTTTATTGGTTCTGAACCTTCATTAATGTTTATTAATGACTATTTGGTTGACCAAAATTATTACGAGTCTATTTGACCCGCTTAAAGTCGCGTTTTCCCGGTTTCCTCGAAAAACACGCTTTAAGGTTCATTCGTGTTTTTAATCCGTTTTAAGGATCGTTTTCTTCGGGATTTGTTCCATCATGTTTAATTAGGCATAATTAAGCTTCTAAAACCTTCATTAGCCTAATTAATCACTATTTTAAATTTCGGGGTATTTCAGAAAACCATCTTTAAGAAGGTAAAATACTCATTTAAGGTCTTAAGGATTATAATGGTGCTAAGCTTAATTTTATGAAACAAAAACCTAACCTAAGGTTATGTTTAATTAGTTCCGTGAAGTGTATGTGGCTGTGTGGACCGCCTTGTGACTATAACAAGGTAATGGTACTTAAAACCCTTATTTATATACATTATGGTTATTAATGTTATAAAGTAAATAGGGCCGAAAATGTACATGTGTATATGTGCTTTTTAAACCATAAAAATGTGTAGAAAATGATGGTTACATGTTTGGTTGGTGAACCTAGGTGCAAATGACTTATTAGAGCCAAGTTTATAAGTTAAAAGTGAAAGAAAAATGATTTTTATGAGTTAAATGAAAAATCCATAGCAAGTCGTATATAACCTATAGTTTATGGACATTTTAATGTCATTTATGGTTAAGTTTATGTTATGTTTAAGGCCATGTGTTTAGGCCATTTTTATTATGGTTATTTAAAGCTTTAAATATTATTTATTAAGTTTTTGGGTGATTAAATGAATTATATAAGTTTCTGATGCAAAAGTGTAATTTTAGTGAACATAATCATCTAAGAACATTTTAGATGAATGTTAGTGAATTTAGGTGTTACATAAATTAAATATAAAGTGATTTAAATGAATTATAAACTTTATAAATACTTAAATGAACAAAAGACTTATTGATGGGGGCAAAACATAATTAAGTGAAATATAGGGTACCAAATAAGTATTAGGACAGTAAGGGGGCTGTTCTAGAATTTTAGAAACTTAAAATACTAATTTTATGAAATTAAAGTGTTAAATGTAACAGCCTGGAGATTGTGCATGCCGGCTGCGTACAACAATCGTGCGGCAATCTGAGTTGGCAGCCAGTCAGCAGTCTAGTCAGCTGCTGACTGGAGCTGAATGGACAACTTTTTATTATATTAACTTTAAATTATTGTATCTTATAAAATATAAGTCCAAAATGTATAAAAAATATATCATTGTTCATCTAAATTCATGCTCTTCAAAACAAGACCAGACATGGGTATGTTGTGAGAACTTAAAAATTTTATATAATTTATATTAATTACATATATATCCATATATATCAATAAGACTTATGATTCATAACATCATTTTAGTGTATCATAATATCACTTTTAATGAATCATAATATCAAAATTAATGAATCATATCTTTATTTTAGTGTATCATCGCAAACATATAAGAATAAATTCTTTTACACAATAATACAACACAAAATAATATTTGGTATCTATGAAAAATACACGATTCGTCATATAAGGTTTAAAATACACCATACAACAATGATAATACACTACAAAACAATAATGATTTTTATCGGTTCCAAAGTTTGTTATCTAATTCACCACTTATTAGTTAATGAATCATAATATCAATTTTAATGAATCATAATATCAAAATTAGTGAATCATGTCTTCATTTTAGTGTACCATCGTAAACATATAAAAATAAAAATTTCAAACAAAATACAATATAAAACAATATTTGGTATGTATGAAAAATACAATTCGCCATATAAGGTTTAAAATACAACATACAACAATAATAATACACTACAAAACGATAATGATTTTTAACAGTTCCGATATTCGTAATCTAATTCACCACTTATTAATTAATGAATGATAATATCAATTTTAATGAATCATAATATCAAAATTAATGAATCATATTATCATTTTAGTGTATCATCATACACATGTAAAAATAAATTTTTTTAAAGTTGTCAAAACATATCCATGACTGGTCTTGTTTTGAAGAGCTTGAATTTAGGTGAACAATGATATAATTTTTTTTCATTTTGGACTTATATATTAAAATTTACAACCATTTAAAATTAATATAGTAAAAAGCTAGCCCAGTCAGCAAAAATAATGTAGTCAGCAGCTGACTGGGCTGCCAAATAGTTAGACCTTACAAAGCATCGGTGCGACCAGCCCGTTACTTCGAATTTGCGTAAATGTAAAACTAGAGAAATAAGAGGGGTATTCTCGTAATTAATGATGAGTGATGGTCAAAGGAGTGTTTGGGTGGTCAACCTTGACCACATGTGATGTTTAACCAAGTTAGAAAAAAACAATTAATTGATTTGGTAATTTAAATAAAGTATTAAGTTAAAAATGAAAATTATAAAACTATTTGGGTTGTTTATGTAATTTTTGAAAGTTATGGGCTAGAATGTAATTAATATGACCAGTAGGGGTCTGTCCATAAATTTGGTGAATTTTGGGTTGATTTTAGTATTTTAATAAACTAAGAATTATAATATATAGTTTAAGTATTAAAATGTAACATTTATAAAACTTATGGGGTTATTATGTAAATAACCGAAACTTAGGGGTGGAAAATAATATTGGGATAGCCTAGGGGCTGTTCGAGAATTTATAAAACTATTTTGGGAATTTTTGGAATTTAAATAATTTAATATGTATAATATAAAGTGTTAGGTATTAAATTGTAAGTTTACAAAATAAAGATGGGTAATATGTAATAATAAGAAAGTTGTGGGCAAATAGTATAAATCTGGAAAAAGGGGGTGCTGCTGTTCGAATTTATATATATATATATATATGTTTGTATATTATAATGTTTTGCAATCTTAGGTTATAATTAAATAAGGTTAGAAATGTAACAAGAATAATGTTTGGGGTGATTTTGTAAATAATCTAAAATGAAGGGGAAAGGAATTTAAATGCCGAAAATAATATGGCTGGTTTGGAATTTTCAGAAACAATGAATGATATATTATAAAGTTTAGAATGATATAGTGTGACATAATATTAAAATATAAGAGAGTATATTGTGAAGGAAATTATTATGGTGTAAATACACCTTGTAAACAATCACATAAGTGATGAGATTAAATTGGGAAATTGGGGCATATAACATATGTTTATAAACCTTATAATATAAGGAATATGATCATGTATAAAATACCTTGTATAACATTAAGATGACTCCTTGGTGAAAGATTTGTGAATAAATAACACAAATATATACAAGAGTGTTTCACATAAAATAATGAATTAATTCATTATGGGGATACTTTATAATTCACATATCATGAATTTATAATGCAAGGTAAACATGTAATGTGAATAATTAACCACATAAGATTAATGTGGGGAAAACTATAGTTAGAAGTATAATCACAAGTGTTATGACATGATGTAGTATGAGCTAATAAATAAATATCAACTACAATGAAATGTTGACTTGAAACATTGACCAAGTCACTACGTTGACCAATCAACACAAATTGACCAAGTAGATTAATTAACCATCACACAAGATATTATATAATTGTAAGTGAAGATATAGCTTGGCCTAATGAGACATGGTAATAAACCATATTATATGCACGCATAAATAAATGTATATAATTAGCCATGCATGCACATAAGTGTGTGTACTTAAACATGCAAGACAATTAACCTCAATAATGCATGGGTATTAAGAAAATAATTCCTACCAACTACGTATTATTACGGTATCGAATATTACATACACATAAACTGTAGTATGTCACATAACCGAAATCCTGAGAATTAATAACAAACCCTAGTTAAACAAACAACCGACTAAGGGGTTAACTATGGGAACTCCTCAGCTCGCTGTCCGAGTATCACCCGGCCTGGATCCTCCCGATCTGGGCACGCTCCCATCCCTAAGTCGACCTCCCCTTCGCCTCCTCCGGGTTCAGCTCTCAAGCCGATATCCCAGCCCATCCTAGCTCAGCTCCCCGTAGCGAAGTCGGGCATCGCTCAGCCTGGCGGCCTCCCCCCAGAGTTGCCCCCTCAGCTCCCACAAGCCCAGAACTCCCCTAGACTTGGCCCCGGTTTTTCGGATGTTGCCAGCCCTTCTTCTACCCCCAGTATGCAGATGTCTCCCTCTCTCCAGCTCATGCTTCCCAACTCCATAGACGCTTGGCAGGTGGCCCCCCCTAATGGAAGGAGTCCTAATTCTAAGGCTCCAAAGTTAATCACGGAGGATCTTTCGCTCCAGCTTACTAACTCCTTTGGTGTATTTGATACGGGCACTGCTCCCCTTGGCCCCCACCCCCCCCCACCCTTCTCTATGAATATTGCAATTTGGAATGTTAGGGGCTGCAACGACCGCCCCAAGCTTCTTGAAATCCAAAAATTTGTGGCTAGCAATAACCTTTGTGCGTTTGGCCTTCTTAAAACCCATGTTTCGTTTAATAATCACCAAGCTCTAATATCTCACTTCTTCCCCATGTGGAGCTTTGTCCACACTACGGGACGAACCACAACGGTCGCATCTGGGTTCTCTTTAACCCCTCCCTAATTTCTCTCACCTCCATCCATTGCACTGACCAAATCCTCTCTTACAAGGCCTCTATCTTGGGCTCCCTTGATTTTACCATTTCGTTCGTCTATGGTAGGAATATCCCCTCCCTTAGGACCCATCTGTGGGAGGACATCATCAACCTCAGTCAGGGCAACCTAGGCCCTTGGGTTGTAGCCGGGGATTTCAATAACATCCTTTATGCTCAAGACAGGCTGAGCAGTCGCAACCCCCAGCCAAGAGACTATCGTGACTTTGCTGACTGTGTATCCAGGGCTCAGTTACAGGACCTTCGCTTCTACGGTAGGTTCTTTACTTGGTGGAACAATTAATTTGACCACAGCCGGATTCAAGGGAAAATTGATCGAGTCTTAGTTAACGAGGCATGGATCCTGGCCTACCCTACCAGCTTTGCTTCTTTTCTCCCTCCTCTAGTCTCGGATCACAGCCCTATGATTATTTCCCTTCCCGCCCCCGCCCCTCGTAGAAGGTCTTTTAAATTCCTTAACTTCTGGACTAGAGACCCCTCGTTTCTCCCTCTCGTTCAGGAGGCGTGGAACACTCCCATTCAAGGTAGTCGTCTCTACTCTATCGTTCAAAAACTGCGCCATCTAAGGTCGGGGCTCTCATCCCTCCACAAAACGGAATTTGGCAAAATTCTTACCGATAGGCTCAAGAGTGTCCTCCCCTCAATTGTGAATCCCAGTCAAGGGGCTTTCATTAAAGGCCGTTCGATCTCAGATAACATCCAACTTTGCTCTTGCCTTATGAAAAACTACCAAAGAGCTAATATCTCCCCTCGTTGCATGATGAAGATGGACATTAGGAAAGCTTTTGACACTGTGGACTGGAAATTCCTCCAGGACACCCTATCCTTCCTCAACTTCCCCATGGAGTTTAGTAACTGGATTATGCAATGTGTCACTACCACCTCCTTCGCAATCAACATCAATGGCTCCCCCTTTGTCTCCTTCAAAGGGGAGCGAGGGCTGCGCCAAGGAGACCCCCTGTCTCCCTATCTTTTCGCGCTTGTTATGGACATGCTCTCTAGGCTCCTCGATCAGCTTCATGGT
The DNA here is from genome assembly GCA_023374045.1 of Limonium bicolor. Lineage (NCBI taxonomy): Eukaryota > Viridiplantae > Streptophyta > Magnoliopsida > Caryophyllales > Plumbaginaceae > Limonium > Limonium bicolor. Next base: position 51,572 of record JAIOTZ010000017.1, read on the forward strand.
ACTCCTGGTTTTCATTACCATCCCTCATGCAGACCCCTCCAGATTACTCATCTCTTTTTTGCGGATGATGCTCTCTTATTCTGTAGGGGGGACAATACTTCCATCTCCCGGATGCTTAATCAAGTCAACGCTTCTCTGATGCATGGCCTAATGCTCAACCTTCTAAATCTGACTTATTCCTTGGGGGAGTGAGCCCGGCCCTTGCTAACTCAATCAGCCAACTTATGGGCTTTAACCAGGGGACCTTCCCCTTCGCTATCTAGGCATTCCTATCACTGCCTGGAAACCAAAGCTACTGACTTCAATCCTCTTTTGGATAGCATCCATAAAACAATCACATCTTGGGGAGTAAATCTGTCTCCTTTGCGGGCCGCCTCTCACTAATCCAAAGTACCCTCTTTGGTATTGGGTTTCTGGGCCTCTTGCATCTCCATTCCCAAGAACGTTATCAAAAGAATTACCAACTGCTCCGCTCATACCTTTGGTCTTGGAGAGGCAGACAAAAAACTCTACCCCTCTTGTAGCTTGGAGCTCTGTCACGAACACAAAGAAAAATGGTGGTCTTGGAATTAAAGACATCCATAAATGGAATATGTGCTTCATGCTCAAGATCTCCGCCATAACCCATGACCCGGAGCGTCTGTGGATTCATGGATCCATAATAATTTCTTGACTAACCTTAGCTTCTGGTCAACCTCTCCAAAGGTAACGACCCTTGGACTTGGAAAGCTATCCTCCATGCAGGGACTGGTGGATAGCTCAATGTGGATCGAAAGAGATGTATTAGAAGCTACCAAGTCTAGAGGGTAGTGCATAATGATGTTCAAACCCCTTCCCGGCCCTTCCCTGGTACAATGTCTGTTGGAATCTTGTCCAGCCCCAAAGCCAATCATCCTAGGATTACGTAACACCCCATCAACAACAAATACCATAACAACAATCTGCAGCGGAAACACCCTCATCAAAAACTCAACTCATTGGTTGTTACACGCCGTGAACCACCACGTGGCTAACAAGGCTAATACAATACATTGTACCGGTTCTGTCGATGGGCTAAATTCCCGAGCGACTACACATTACTATCCCTTTCCCATTAACAACAACAACAACCGTACACCTTCCAACTATACCGAGTATTTAAACTAATGCCGAGATAACAATTTCGGTCTTACTACACCTACTGATATATACAACATAAAATTACCCATGTACAATGACTACCCCGTCTATCTCGAACGGCTTTCCAGCTCCTTGTACCTGAAATAGGAAAAGAAGAGAAGGGTGGCCCCAAGGGGCTCAGCACTTTGCTGGGATGGATCCCGCAGCCCACATGCTACGGGCCACGCACAACTAATTGTCGTCTAACATGCGATTGATTATATTTTAGATCATGCATGCAACTGTAAACACAACAATAACATTTCGCCTCAATGGGCTCAACAAACGGATAATACATGCTATGATATTTCATCATGGTATTCTATCCCTAGAGTGTTCCCCTCTAATGGAGCTACTTCCTTAATAGACGACAACTACCCAATAATCGGGTTATCCTTAAACGCCTCTTATCACAAACTGGGATTCATTTCCATGATCCACACACTCCATATCTTACAACATATAACATTCCTCACAAAACAAAACATAACAACACTTTCACGTATCGACGTGCACATGATAACATCGCAATAGGAATTGCTTTACAACAACATCACATAACATAACGGGAACGGTCCTCTTAGGAACCGACCCAAACATTGTTAATACACTGGTGAGCCTAGAGAATGTTGCCAGTCTCATGATAAGCTCGTTACATAACTCGTTACCGTCTCGTTAAATGAACGGATAACTTAACACAAGGTGTCTCGGATATAGTGATCCAAGCACACCGAACAAACATAACATAGTATGCCCCTGTGGCCCGACGTGAGTCAGTAATAGCCTTGGTTAAGCTAAAGGGAAGGTTGGGAACCAAATTGGAAAACAACCATAACATACGGAGAGGATCGAACCTGCTATGACAACGACCCCATACTCACACGCGTGGCCGGAACAGACCGGATCCTCACTTCCCCGTTAGCACTTGTCAGAAGTTCATCATTGAACTTAGTTAAACAATCACAACATTGGGTTAAGTCTTGTTAGACACACACAAGGGAAGGGAGAGTCATACATTCACACACAAACATCACACACAAACATCACATGACTAACTCACGCATAGCCGTGGTTAGAACGTTCCTTAGGTCGGAAACGTTATTACCGGATACCGTTCTCTTACGTTTACCTAATAGTAGTTAACTAGCCCTTCATGCGCATTAGAGGTTACTGGTATCGGCACGTAAACACACAACAACAATAACGACTGTAAACTCGTTTCATGATTTATCTTATAACGTGGCAAACATACAGAAAAACACATTGGCATACAAGCCGGTGTAATCCGGTAGGACACAGGTTGCAAGAAAACCATACCTGTCACCGGAGTCCACTTTACCATGTCCACTTATGTTCCTCGAGCAAATTCTCGAACAACTGATAACATTACATGTACTTTTATTAACATCGGGGTAGCATGATTACTTAATGTCTAATGCTTATAACTTTTTCCCCGTTAACTTAGTTACATAACTTCACTTTTTAACTTGTTTTACTTTTACATTTTAATTCAACTTTTCACCCACTTAATTGTCATTAAAACTCACCTAACATGTCCTTAACAACTTTATAACATCATTACCTATCAATCCCCATCATTACATATCTTCTCATAACCTTAAACCATGTTTTTGGTCCGACCGAACTTACCGACCGACCTTGCACAAGGTCGGTCCATTCCAGAACACTTTACCGTCAAAATTTCTACTCCGACCGACCTTGTAAGTTCGGTCCATTCCCGAGAGTTTCTTCCCTTTGAAAATTCAAGCCCGACCGAACTTGCCAAGTCCGGTCCCATGTTCGGTCGGTTCCAGAAACTTAATCCGTACACAAATACAAGCCCGACCGACCTTGCAAGTCCAGTCCCCAAGGTCGGTCCATTCCAGAAGCCAATTCTCGCAGGGTAAACTGGGCTCGACCGAACTTGCAAGTTCGGTCGCAAGTTCGGTCTGCCCCAGACCCTTGTTTTCCTTTTCTCATTCAACTCCAAACTTCACCACATATATCCTAGTACACCCTAACCTCATTTGGGCACTTCAAACACACCTTTAGCCATGTACTAAACTCTCTAAATTACACACCAAAACCATCTTATCATTCACAAATTCCTTACAAAATTCTTAGCACTTGGAATGTTTCCTCCTTAAGATTCCTAAGTGGTATTTCACCAATAATGACCACTATACCAAGGTGTTTCCTCTACACCTTAACATCATCTCTCAAACTTCTTTTCTTACTAACTAAATCTCCTTTTTCACATCTGACCTAAACATCACTTCTTCCTTGTACATCAACATTCCTAAACCTTAAACAAACTTCTCCAAGACTTAAATACATTCTCAAAAACACACATTGAATTCCTAGAACTTCCAAGATAACACCTAAATCCTTGCATCACTCTAAATCACCTTAATACATGTTTCTTCCCAAGTAAAACATTTGTTCACCTTTAACACTTCCTAGTTCACCAAAACTTACTTAAAACACTTAGAACTTCTTACACATTTTCCAAATTTTGCCATAGCTTCTCTTGTATATACTCACATCCAAACACTTAGGTTTTTACCTTATCTCATTCAAGAACACCTAAAATCCATCAAACACATTTTTATACACAAACTTCACACATTTAGCACTACATCACAATATAGTGCATAACTTAAATTGCTTGGCACTTAGGCCCTTAAATAACATGGCTCTTAGGCCCTTAAATTGCATAAACCTTAAACACTGAATTTCCCACATAAATAATGCCTTTGACCTGCAAATACACCCAACAATACATATGCCCTTAATAAACTCCTTATGTCATTCTTACAATTCCTTGTTTAAAATCGGCTAAGCTTAGTTGCTTGTCAACTTCTAAACATTACACAAACAACGTGATGAGTATTCAAGCTCCAAGCTTAATCTCATTGTAAACCCTAGGTTTTACATTGTTCAAAGAGCATTGAGATAGTTGTTTTACCTTGGTCTTTGAAGGGAATTGGAATATCTACCAAAAGAGGACTCCACCAAGTCCTTGAAAGATTCAAATGGAGCTAGAACAAAGCAACACAATGAGCACCATTAATGGTGATTTTCGGTCAAGGTAAAAACATGGAGGAAACTTCATTTTTCTTTGAGTTTCCTTACCTTGAAGCAAAGGAGAGTAATAATATGTAGAAACACAAGCTCAAGCTCCTCTCATGGTGATTCCTCTTGGCACCGAAATGGAGCTCTTGGGATTTTGAAAGGATAGAATTGAAGAGCTTGATGAGAGGAAGAGATTGGTGGTGTTTGTTTTTTATTTGGATAAGTGAGCTAGATTTTACAAGGGGTCAAAGATGGAGTTAATGGTGGTGTTGGTGTATTACCGAGAGAGAACAAGAAGAAGAGAGGTTGAAGAAGAGTGGAACCGTGTGAAATGAAGAAGGAAATGAGAGAAATGAGATTGGTTTTGCTTTTTGAAGATATTTATAACTTAAAGCAAATAGTAACCTATGAGTCATCTTTATTTACTTAACAAGTTAACATGTTTGGTGACTCATTACTACAAAAACCGGCCCCCTTTATATCACTAGGGGTATTATAGTCTTTGTTGGTCAATTTAATTACTTATAACAACATATGTTACAAACTAGCTTATAAAAATCACTATTCACAAAAACAAGGCACATAGAAGTGAAATTTTTGATTTCCCATTGATATAGACTTCCAAATGTGATACTATATAGTACACATGTTAATTAAAGAGTAATGATGGACATTTAGCCATTCAAAACTCATTTACAAGACAATTTTTCAAAAACGTGCTTTAAGACTCCTTAAAGCACATTTTGTTTTTAACTTGTTTCAAGCTTGGTTTTCTTTAGAAATTGATTTAATATGTTCATTAACATATAAATAAGGTGTAGGTATGACCATTAGGTCTTATACAAATTTATCCCAAGCTTAGAGCACTTTTAGCCCATATTGACCTTAAGGTATTTATTTATGTTTTGTTTAGTTCCAATGTCTACCAAGGTTCTCTAAGGACTTAATTTGCCTTATTAAATCATAATTGAATATTATTAAGTCTTGGTAGGCTCTTTGGGTCCTAACCAAGTTCACTCATAGCTTAGAGCATGTTTTTGCTCAAACTGTGTCTTAATGCTTTATTGCATTTTACTATGGTTTAAACTGTTCACTAATGTTTCTAAGGCACTTTTTAGCCTTTACATACCATAGTTTGATATTTAAACCACATATCAAGGTTTGGGGTATTTCAATTACTCTGAAAAATAGACTGAAAACTTGTGATAAACTCCAATCGTGGGGCATATGCCTTGCTAACCGATGCTGGCTCTATGAGCGTGCTCAAGAGACAAGCAACCATCTTTTTTTTCATTGCAGGTACTCTAACAGGATTTGGTGGACCATCTGTGACTGGTTGGGGATCCCCACTAATCGAAGAAGCCTCCGCAGGTGCTCATCCTGGATCAACCGTTACTGTAAGAGACACCGGCCCATTGACCTCGTCAAAAAAGCGGCGGTTGCTAATGTTGTCTACCATATCTGGATTGAAAGATGCAAGCGTGCCATGACCAGCCAAACTAAGGACTGCGCTCTCATTATTTTGGACATCAAAGCTGCCATCAAAGCCATCATTTGGACGAAGATGGGGAATTCCACCACAGACTCATATTGGCTTGATAGGGTCCTCTGCTCCTAAAAGATCTGTTTGTTGTAAACCTTCTCTTCTTTTTACACCCTAAGGGGCTTACAAATTTAGATGTATTTTGCTAGCTCTATGCAGTTTTTGCTCATCACTGGGGAAGCTATTGTATATCCATCTTTCCAAGATGTGATGCCCCCTCTTTAGTTATCAGATATATAGGGCATCTATGTATCTAACACTTCTGGTATCATTTACAATTTATATATATACACATCATTTCAAAAAAACTATGGGATAATGACTAGAACTTATTATAGAATGATTAAGTAGACTCGGATTATAGACACTGATATTAGAGTAATATATTACAGAGATACAAACTGCTAGATACGAGCTCGGGAGCACTAGTGGATAAGCGTGAACCGTCACCCTAGCGTTGTTTGTCGATGAACGATATGTGAATGTGTGGTCTGAACGTCCTGAGGGTTTCCTTGGGTCCAGACATTGTGTGATTTATCTGTTTAAGAGCGATATCTATGCTATGCATGTATTGAATGTGTTTACGTATTTCGACCGTCAAAGCGTTTATTATCTTGTGTGTGAACAATTAGAAGGGACTCTGAGTACTAACTTATGAGTGTAAACTACTTCTAACACACTAAGTAAGGAACTTAGTTTAGAGACCCGGTATTAACCATCTCTAGAGCGATGACTCTACCAATAAACATCACCTAGCAGACTTCTAGGTATACGTGTGTAAGACAATATGGTCATCCAATGAATGTGTTCTCCAATAACGAGATTAAATCTCCAGGAGATTAATTAAAATACTCTAACCAATGAGAGTGTAATAATTAATGATACATTGCTTAATAAATCCTGGGCTGTATTCGTTCCAGCAGGTTACGCATAGTGATCACTAGAGTTTCGTACCTGGTTAGGGTTTACTCTTGTTAAGTCTAACGAGCCGAATACGATCGTTAGCCAGAATGTGCTACCATTGGCACCTTGGCATCGACCATATGGACGTCTACCACTGTAGACAAGTAAGTCCATCTACTCACTGGTAGATGGCATAGGACTATTGTCCAAATTATAAATTTTTGAGGTTAAACGGGGAATTGTCCTTAATGTGACACTCGTATAATTATGTAAGATTGTGATGGAAGCGGGGCTTCGTATGATGGAAATGGAACAAGTGAGTTTAATTCAATTACAACTAACTTGTGATCCTTACTAACTACATTGGTTGATATCTTGCTAATGTGACTATTGTGAATTGTTGTGTGGATAATTAAGTGTCTGTTGTATGTTTAATTCCGCATTTACAACATTTTATAAGCATGTAAACGGAACAACATGAAACGAATCTCATATTAAGCAAGATGACTAATCAACCTAAGTGGCCTAAAGGGTCTAGGATCACATTTAGCATACCAGCAGTTGGCTGAGCCTTTATGGCACCACATTACAGGATTTGATCGAGTTATGAAGCCAGAGTGCGGGACCTCGGGGTAGTCGATGACACCATGTAATTATCACATCTTTAGACTTAGTTAATTTAGTACGATGTAAACGTTGGGATTTTCTTAGATGCTCACTTACCTTATGTATTAGTTTAAACTTAGGATGATGTAGTATATATCTCGTTCATCACTGCGGTTAATTATTATCAGTGTGATTATATTTCTTTTCTACTTCTTTACTCGCATAGGTGAGTAATGACATGTGACACCCGAGTGAGAATTATTAGTGTTTAACTTCCGCTGTAAGACGTCTTTAATTATGCTACGAGAGTGATTATTACGTGTTTTGTGAGGGGTGTTACAAAAAGTGGTATCAGAGCGGAGTACGCTTTGATGACGAGATATTAGGATTAAGACATTGAGCTTAGGATTATGGGAATATGGGAAACGTTTGTGAGGTACAAGACATCTGGACTTAAACGAAAATGACTTAGTAACGCTAAATGTGTAACAATATTATCCTTAATGGCATATCAGTGTTATTAATTATTATACGGGAAACTACCGAGTAATGATACGACATAGTATTACGGGTGTCGAGAAGAGGCATGTCGGGGGTGACGGAGGTCCTGCAACCTCGAATAGGGTTGAGATGGCAATCGCCGCACTAGCTTGATGGAAGAACATCCCAAAACAACAGTGGTACCCCACCCGCCGCTGCCCACATCTCGAGTATCACCTATAGAAGCAATGTAATGGATGGCGCCAAGAAGACAAATAAATTCCTCCTATTTGGAAGACCAATGCGGTTGCTATAGTTACTGTGACATCAAGACAGACAGAAGAGCTGTGATACAATGAATCATTAAGCACCGAGGGTCCTAATAGTTACGTACTATCTAGAAGCGTACTTATACGCAGTGCAGTGAAGAATACACATCAAACCTTACTTTGAAGAAGGATAGGAACCATAGGACATTCGGGTCGGCTAGTAATTAGACATCGAAACCTTGTTCAGTTAACCCGAGGAAAGCACGCGCGAGTGCATATCAAGATCGAAGGATAGAAAAAAATGAGTCTTAGACGACTATCAAAATGCATAACATGCGGAACACATGGCCGCTCAAGGGTCTCTCCCAGAAAGGGGATAACTTCAACCCGATACAACCTAGAAGGTTCAGAGAAACCTGACCTACAATTACAATAACCGTATGAGCTTACGAGCTAAACTCCTAAAATTACTATAATACAACACTCAAGAAAAGAAATGTTGTACCAAGGATAACTAGAGTACTCCATCTGTTAGACTCGAAGCACCACGAACTAGCTACACGGAGCAGACCCCAGCTGATACGAGCAATTAGAAGGGGAAAGGAGTCACCAGGGGTAGAATACCCCGAATTTTGTGGGAACCTTAGGCGCTAGTACTAGTACACAACGCAATCTAGGTAACCGCACACCTTTAACTTAATAAATTGACTGCATGAGAGTATGCATAAAAAACCTCCTCCTACCATGAGGAAGTTTTAAAACAAAACTCAGAAAAGAGCCCAACTCAGAGAACCCAGAATTATAACTACCCTAGAAAACTTATCACACCATAATGGACCGAAATAACTCCAATACTACACTTTTCAAGACAAACCATCTAAACCATACTCAAACGACCGAAGCGTCAACGAGACCAATAATTATAAAACTAATAACTCAACCTGCATGGTGCACTTGCTACAAGTGCTATGAAAAGCAATACATTAACAATTCCGTCTACCTCGCGCACTTACTACAACAAGTGCTACAATTCCAACTGCAACTACAACTATAACTGCAACCATAATTGCAACAGTAACTACAACTACAACAACAATTACAACTAGAGTCTACAGACCGTGTAGGCCACAGGTGCAACACCATGGCTACTGGTAACCACCAAACATTCGTACCACTTCTGTATAAAATTCACAACTACAACTTGTCACCATGGGGTCACAAAACCCTTAAAATACGAGGACTACAACCTCGAAAGGACCCGATGAGTCTGACTACTACAACAAAGGGGCATACACCAGCCTTGTAACAAACTACACCAATTAAACATTAATGAACAATTAACATCGGCTTATGAGCCAAACACCATAACGTATTGATAAATTATTTAATGATTTGAAATTGACGTGGGAGGTGGAACTTGATCCGGTACAGATCAAGGGAAGTTGAACACAAATAGGGGTGAAAGGATAGTCCTACACTGATACTGATCACATCAGGGTCGGATGATTCCTAAAACTCTCTACAAGTGGCCACAATTAATCGCATAGGAATAGACAAGGAACCGAAGTATACCAGCTGCAAACAGCTAAAACACATCCAATTTAACAATAAAGTACCAAATTTGAATATTTGTGAATAACAGCTCAACCCTGAACATATATAGGGAATTATGGTGGAAAAATGATCGCGTAACAATTAAGGCCAACACTATGCCCATAACGGCACACTCCAATACACAATAAGTACTTAGAAAAAGGGGGAAACCTATTAATCCTCAATAGGATAGAGATGGAAAACCACAAGTACCACTACTTCCAGTAAGAATAGCAAGGGCAAGAAGCCTGAGCAATAACCTACCATAACATCGAGAAACACGATGACCACAACAAGAGAATGATTGAACCCATTATACCCTAACACGGATATTACTTAAACCAATTGCAGTCACAAACGCAAATTGGCATGGACTGCTTAAATAATTAGCATCCAAGGTACTATCCTTACAAAGGAGTACCAAGACCAACAAGAACGAACAAATGTCAAGACAGAAAAATAAATTGTTACCCCATTTGATCACAACTGATCATCGGATGGAATTTCCACGTAAAGGGAATGACTATTACCACTGGTATTCCACCATACAAAAGGGTGACAAAAAGAGGAGTACGTGTTTAAGACATGTCATCGACTAATGTGACGAATGTCAGTGATAATAATTATGTATGTTAAACAATGGCAAACAACCTAAATAGTAATACAAGACACCAAGTCTAAGCGCTATAAAGCACAAGTCTAAGTAAAAGTACTCAATGTACCATCGAGGGACACAAGTCTAGGAGAGCGAAGGTATCGCTTCCGACTACCTCCCAATATATACCAACTGAACAATAACACTTAAAAAAATGACATGTCAAGTAATGAAAATGATTTAAACCAGACCACAATAAAGACTTCCATAAAAAGAAGAGAACATAAGTCTTCACCATGAAGTCCGAGACTACGCCAAGTGATGTAACCTGAAGATAGGGTAAAGTTAGAATAACTTGATATGCACCATAAATAACGTGCATAACCTACTAACTAATAAACAAGAGCATGAAATAATGAACAAGCGCCAAACCGCGCATATGGTAACCAAATGACAGTAAGCTGAGATCAACACATAAGTAACTCCAATAAAGGACTTACTAAGCAATAAAACAACAATAACTTAGCAATACAAGAGGTCGTAAATTCTTTTAAAACATCCGTGAACTTATGACAATAACGAAGCCAATGACAGAAGAGAAGACCACCTCGTACCAGTACAATATAAAACTAACTATTTGGGCGCAATATCACAAACACTTGCTAAATGTAAAATACGTAATCATGCCATTTGGGCAAGAGACCCAGGGAACCTAAAAATCCCTTAGGACACACCAATATTGTTTGAGAAAGAGACCAACAAAAGAATACTCCATAAAATTATAAACTTGTGACGAACACTACAAGTATATAAAAATGAAATGTGGGACGACCGCGCTCCGTAGGAGCTTGCGGACTCGACAATCTACCTGTAAGGTCGTCAAGTGAGTAGTAATGTATCAGTAGGTACCCCATACATGTACACAAGTAGTGTAGGGAACACAAGAAGTAGTCAACTCCGTGCCAAGGTTAGTGATACAAATCTAGACCGGTGCAAATAACCACCTCAAATGAATTAGGGTCTCAGTTTAACCAACGAGACTAGAGGAACCAAAAACCTTAGATACAACATGACCAAAGTCGTGACTCCACAAAGGAGTGATTAGTACACAATAATGTAAAGGGAAACCTCCCGAAAGATGAGAGAGTTGAAAGTCAACTAAATGACAAACAGATGGAAGCCCCTTTTAAATGGGCAAGTAAATATGTGAAACCCTAATAAGGATAAATAATTCACTTGTATTGGCACAATTTTTACCATCTGGAATGATGATAACTACCACCCAATAGAGGGGCGTAAAGAGAACTATTCTCCAAACTAAGGACACAAAACAATACCGTATGATGTAACCGTCACCATATGCTCAAAGTAAGGGAAATGGTACGTCTTCACTCAAGAAGGGACTAAACACAAACACACCGCTAATCAATAAAAGAAAGACAGAGCTAGTATACTAGCGGATGCCCTAAGCCTTAAAGCAAGTGTAACGATAACCAATAGCCATCGAATCGACTACGATATGGTGCGCATAGAAGCGACCATTATAAACAGCCATTAGTAATAAATACATTGGCACAAATCAAACGAGTGAAACTCGCATAAAACCCAACGATGAGGGACAAAATTAAAGGCAGACTACAGCAGTCTAGACCGTTCAAGGAGACACTCCAAATAAATACAGCGTTCAACGCTATACACCCACGTGGAGACTCATAAATGTACAAATACACTCATGGTAAATCAACATGAGAAAGATATAAGATAAACCTAGAGGCAAATGCCTCACTGCCATAAAGCATACCCACATTGGATGCTGAAAGAAGCATAACACAAAAATAAGAATAACAAATGAGATTCTCTAGCAGAAGTGCAGGGCGAACAATACGAATATTGTTGTTAGGCCGACATACGAGAAAATACAATATACATCCACAAGAAGCGGCACCTAATAAAGACTACAACTAACGTATTACTCCGGAACAAAACAACCTAGAGACATGAGATGACAAGGATTGTCTCCGTGGATATATAGGTTAGTACGTCTCAAGATTGTTGAGACAAGTGCAAAGAGCACAATACACTAACGATAGCCAATGTCATATCTCACCTTGACTGAAAGCCAGTAAGTGAAGATAAAGAACACTTGAAGATATAGTACGTGCACATGCGCTAGTAATATAGAGTGATGACTCTACCTGTAAACATCACCTAGCAGACTTCTAGGTATACATGTGTAAGACCCTATGGGCATCCAATGAATGTGTTCTCCAATGTTTTATTATATTTCTTTTCTACTTCTTTACTCGCATGGGCGAGTAATGGCATGTGACACTCGAGTGAGAATTATTAGTGTTTAACTTCCACTGTAAGACGTCTTTAATTATGCTACGAGAGTGATTATTACATGTTTATTGCGAGGGGTGTTACACCATCCTTGGGCAAAGGAAAGGAGTCTAGAGAAAGTATATTGGCCTCGGGCATACCAAATTTGCCAAATGAGATGAGTGAGTAACTTTAAGAATTGTTGTGGTTCGTGGAGACAAACATGATAGTACTAGTCCTTGAAACCCCGGTTGGAGTGAATCGAGGTTGGGGCATAAATTTTCATCATATCCCAATATGGACTGACCTGGGAGCAGCGGAGCAACGCATGAACTATTGTCTCAAGCTGTCCATATGCAGAACATAGTCCAGCCCCCGATCCTTAAATTCGATCTAAGATAACCGTCTTATTAGCTATAGTACCTTCCAATAGTTTGCATCGAAGAAGCTTTATCTTTGGAGGTAAATCAGTTGTCCATAGTCATTTGAAAGCTTTACCAGACATCATTGAAGATGAAGAACCAGCAAATAAAGAATGATGTGCTTGAAATCTGCATGGTATGTAGCTTTTGACTGTATATTGCCCTAATGGAGATAAACCCCAATGCCATTTATCCTGAGGAATTAATCATGGTGCACCTTCAACAATGGATGGAATAGGCATGTGCAATATTATGGCAGCATGCTCAGGGGCAAACCAAAGGTGGACAAGATTCTCATTCTAAGTGCGCGATGGAGTAATAAAAGTGGCAACAGATGCAGAATGATGTACTAGAGGGGGCAATTTCCCCAGAAAGGCTTCCCACCAGGCTTACCACTTAACCAACAATATACTATGCTTGTAGGCGTCCCTATTACAATTTTATTTCGACCTCCAAGCTCAATCAAATTTCTGATACTCAACAAGGCCTTCCACAGGGGACTTGCAGTCACTAGGGTAGGGATGGCAACGGGTCGGGTGATTCACCCGACCTTTCACCCATTTTCCACCCGCATCATCCGACCCGACCCATCACCCGCAACTCCATCACCCGTCACCCGTTTCACCAGTCACCCGCGGGTGACCCGGGTGAAGCGGGTAAACTCATCACCCGTTTTTATTTTTTTTAGCAAGTATATTTTGTTTTTGACACCTTATATTAGCTTAAATTTTCAAAAAAATACACTCATATTTGTTCAACAATACATACCACAAAAACTGATGTCAATAACATACTCAAAACATATAGTATTAACCAAAATATTTCCAAATTATCTCTACAAATATGGGATAAGTATATGAAATACCCCAAAATTTAAAACAGTGATTAATTAGACTAATTGAGATTTTAGAAGCTAAATTACGCCAAAGTAATCATGAGGGAACAAATCCCGAAGAAAACGGATCCTTAAAACGGATTAAAAACACAAACGAACCTTAAAGCGCGTTTTTCGAGGAAACCGGGAAAACGCGACTTTAAGCGGGTTAAATAGACCCGTAATAATTTTGGTCAACCAAATAGTCATTAATAAACCGTAATGAAGGTCTAGAACCAATAAAACTAATTAAACGAGAAAATTCCTAAAAACGGGTTCCGGAAGTGAATAGTGCAAAAAAATGAAAGTTGTGGGGTGAAAGCATAAATAAGCTAAATTAATGTGTCCCATTTGTAAATAAAAATCAGAACACACATTTGTGTGTGAGTGTGTTTGGCCAGCACTCCCTCCCCCCTTCTTTTAATTGTCCTAATTCACTACATGACAAGAAAATAAAGAAAGAGAAAGTACAGAAGTAATAAAAAATAAACCCTCTCTCTCCTAACTCCCTATTCTCTCACGTTTTTTGTCCCTCCTTACTGGCTTCTTCTTCTTCAACCTACCAGCAATGGCGATTTCTTCAGCCGTCTCCAACTCCTCTCTTCTTCTCCACATGTGAAGGTCCAAACCAACTCCAAATCAAATAAAAATTACACCATTGCACTCCTCCCCTCTTGAGCTTTCTTTTTCACCTTGCAAAAACTGAAAAGCTCACCTTTCTCCACCATGGCTGTAGCTTATTTTGGAGCTTGAAGACCCTCATTGTGACCCCCTTCATCCCCATATTATTCCAAGGTAAGAATGGTCTTCAAAAGTTCATGTTTCCTCTCATTTCCTTGCAAAACGAAAATCATAAATTGAGCCTTGCTCTTCTCCTTTCCAGCCAGTTTTTGGTGTGCCCTTTTGGAGCTGGAAATCTCCACTCTTTGCTGTCCGAAAGTCCCTCTAAGAGCCTAAGGTAATACCCCCTTGTAAACCCTAACTTGTGCTAAGTATAAGATTAGTTAAGGAATGGTTTTTCTAAGTTAGTGTGTATGTGGGATGGCTGTAGCATTGCCGTTTTGTGAACCCAGAACAAGAACAAAGAAAATAAGAGAAGGAAAGGAGGAAGGAGAAGAGAAAAGAAAACTAGAAACACAAGGTAAATGTACCAACCTTGAGCTAGTTCATATGTTTTGTTGTAACAGATTTCAATGTTGGAAATGAGGAATTTATAGTGCTTTGATAATGGGTTATGTTGTGGTGTGATGAGTAAGTGAGTTGAGCTGTTTTAGAAGTGTTTGAATAATGTTTAAAAGTTTGGAAACCAAGGGAGGCAAAAAGGGGTGTTGTGTAGGAAAACATTTGTGAATTTATTGAACATGTGTGTTGTTAGAATCCCTTGAGGGATTTGGTTAGCTATTGATGATTAGGAACTGAAAAATTATGCTACGGTAATGTTTAGAAATGTAGAGAAACTATGGCAAATTTGTTGTAGCACGTTAAGTGACTTAAATGGTTAAATGGGTAAAAACAGTCTAGGAAGGTTAGTGTGTTTTAGGATTTAACTAGAGTAGTTGATGACTTAGGAAACTAAGTAAGAGTGAGTGTAGGAGTGGGTAAGATGTAGAAGGGAAATAATGCAAATGGCAAGGGTAGAATGACATTAGAAGTGAACCATTGAGTTGGGAAACAGACAAGAAACAAAAATCTGTAACAGCAACTGAAAGGAGAAAACTGACAGAGGGAAAATGTGTTAAGTTACCAGTAGTTGAGTGATGAGTTTAATGGTTGATTTAGGATAGTTTAGAGTGTCTAAATAGTGTTAAAACATGCTAGATTATATGTAGGAAGATTAGAAAAGAGGTTGGTAGAAGTGTGGAGTTGTTACAGAATAAAAAACAAGCATATATGACATTACTGCACCTGGTTTGGGTTTGTAAACCGGTACAGAAACCCGGACCAGGCTTAAAACAAGGCAGTATGTTGTACAGATGGAGTGGTCCGGGTCTACAAACTAGGACACATACCCGGACCACCCCATTTTTACACCCGAGAGTCTCCAAACATTGTGGTCCGGGTTTGTAAATCGGTACACAAACCCAGACCACACAAAAATCATACCCGAGAGTTTTACAAAGGATTGGTCCGGGTTTGTAACCTCGGACACAAACCTGGACCACCCCAAATTCTTCACAGAAACTGTTTTAAAGCCACTTTAAGATATGGGCTTGGTGGGTAATGATATTATAAGGTAATTAAGACTTTATTAATGATGTTTAAAGGTCATTAAGGGTATAAACAAGCTTAGAAAGTAATGTTAAATAAGTTACCTAAGTACATGGATTTGAATAACAATGAATTAGTAAGTATAAACCAGGAAACGCTAGAAACGTAATAAGTAAGGTTAATTGTAGATAATTAACCGTATCCTCCCGTGTTATGCTATAGGACTTGAGTAGTCGAATCCCGAAGGTGAACGAAAGTCCAAGATTGACGGTGCACGGTATGATTTCCTCATGCCCTGTATCCTAACAGGGTTACCCCGGCTTGTTTGCTGTGTGTTTATTTGCCACCACCTAAACAAGATAAGTGCAAGCAATCGGTTTATTGCACCTTCCAATATATATTGTAATTATTGTGCCTTGTTAGTGGGTGAATGAGCTTGGAGCTATGTGGCTTGTTGAAGTGTTTGGTTGATTGTTGTGGAAGCTTGACTGTTTGTTGTGGGTTTCTCACTAACTCCCTAACCATCTAACACTCTAACATTGAGAATTTGGATTTGAGAATTTGGGAGAATTTGAGGAGTCTGATATAGTTTCGGCCACGCGTGAGGATGTGGTAACAAGAGAGATTGTTAACCGATTCCTGACTATAATCTTTTCCACGGTCCAAATCTCTTAAATGGGTAGCAACCTGGTTAAGTGGGCCAATCTTAAGCCCGGTGGTGGGATAGCATTATCCCTGCCCGGAGGTCATACCGACTTAACTTGAGATTTGATAAGAGAAGGAAAATTTGATTGGGGAAGATTTGAATTTGTTGAGTTGTTGATCTTAAGTAAGGAGATTAAACATCCGATTAACCCGGGTGGTAATTGGGCTAACCCCCTTGGTGAAGCTTGTTTGAGATTGGACTTGGGTTGTTGGTGGTGAGACTTGTGTTTTGATTAATATGCCTTGATTGTTTGTTGTCATGCATGCCTATGTTTCAGTTATACAGCATGTTGTTATTATAAAATGAACCGCATGTTGGCGACCAATTACTTGGCATACCCCCGTTAGTACGCGGGGTATGCGGAAGTCATATGCAGCTTTTGCTGAGCCCCTTGGGGCACTGTTTTTAATTACAGGAACTCGAGACGGATGAAGGGTCAGGAATGACTGAGATACTTCCGTGTTAGATAGCTATTTTTGATTGGTGTACCGAGTAGTACACGGTTAGGACTTGTAGCCGGTGTACCATGTGGTACACCTTTTTGGATTTTGGAAACTGTAAACTATTAATGTGTTGTAGACTTGAAAGGTTGTAAATTGCGAACTAAACTCTTAGACTCGATAATCACTTTTTGGATATTGTTGAGGAGAAAAAGGGATGTATATATTGTTGGTAATTGTTTAAGGGTATTGTTTGGCTGGAGCTTTTGTCATCGACGATTATGAGTGTAAATGGGAACTCGGTATTCTCTGCTATCAGACTGTACTACTATTTGGTTTGAGGCCTAGTTAGTTGTATGGGCGGCTAACGGGGGTATCACCCGCCTACTTAGGTTGTTGGTTCCGCGGGCGATTAGCTTAGTGACCGTGATATTAGGAGGATAATTAGGAGATTAGTGGTAGGGGTCGTTACAGTATATATTTTTATTTAATATAATACATTTACGGGTGATGGGTCGGGTGAATGGGTCGGGTGACTGGGTGAAAAATGTTCACTGACCCGCCCAGTCACCTGCACCTATTTCACCCGTAACCTGTTTTCACCCATTTTTTCGGGTTTTTCACCATTTTAACGGATCGAGTGATCGGATAAAAAACGGGCACCCGTCACCCATTGCCATCCTAACACTAGGGTTTTGCTTGCATAGATCTAGTAGGGTGAGATACTTTGCATGATAAGCTTAGACAAGAGTGTAGATGGCTCTGTGGTGAATTCCCCACAATTGCTTAGCGAGTAGTGCGCGGTTATTGGTTTTAAAACTATTAGATCTTGAAAGCCCAGACCCCTAAGAAGATGTATCCTTGCATAAATTGAACCACTTGTGCCAGTGAATACCAACCTTCTACGCATACCACCCAACCAGAACCGTGCTTAGAAGCTAATGAAGTTTCTTAATTAATTACGGGGCAAATGATAACATACATATATAAGTTGGATTACTTGAAGCACTGATTTTACCAGTACAGTGTGGCCAGCTTGGGACACCTTGTTTGGCCAACTCTATTACGCTTGATGACTATCCTAATATAGCTAAATATGGATGAAGTGTTTTTACCAATGTGCTGGAAAAACCCAAATATGTCGAGATATGGCTTTAGTTGTACCGTCGAGCTCCAGAATATGAGCCAGATATCCTTCAAATAGGCATCTAGATTGAGAAAACACAACCCCAAATTGTCAAAGTTGTGATGCATGTAGCAGAAGCTTGTTTGAAATCAGCAAGGGGTGTTACAAAGGGCTGCACATTAGTAGGGTGTGGCCACACCAAACCAGAATACAATATCTGCAAAATAACAGGTTGTGTGATGAGGACTCTAGATTCTTGACTTGAAAACATGCGATAGAGACCAACATCAGAGGCAAAGCTGAGAGATGATGACAAGACCTCCATGCAACAGATAAAGAGAAAAGGAGATAGAGTAAAGTTGAATGCATGTTCTTCAAGGTGCTCTTGTCTTCTCATATTCGCTATTGCTAGTTTCTCAAGTGGCAACTCATCATCTTCTTGAACTGCTTTGTTGTATTTCATTGTCAGGCTCAGCATTCTCTACGATATCACCCAAGCCCATAATAATAGAACATGTCAAACACTATATTTAGATTCATTCAGCTATTGAAAAATCTGATTAATTATCTGTCTGAGCAATAAAACAGTACAATAACAGATGGAAGAATTATGTGAACAATCTGCTCATTGGTTTTATAATGAGTATAAATTTTCTTGTGTAGGTTCAATAACATCTTCTCTTCAAGCTCTCATTCTTTTTGTAACACACATATTGACTGCGCAGGATATACAATTACACTGCTCAAACAACATACACCAAAACTCACACAAACCACCAACTTTACACGAGGACCACATAAGTAGTACCTGCTGAGTATTGATGTCAACTTTAGAAAGCCAGTAACTAAATCATGGATGGGAATGATACCATCCAACAACCATCTCTAGCCTACAAAGAAAAAATGATCTTGTCAAAACATAATTTCCCAAGAACAATATACACACAACACACAGATTTGAAACCAACATGCGCCAAAGACAGGATTAATTGACATTACTAAACAAACTTAACACCTATGCATCCAAGAAAAATAATTAGCATACCTTCCAAAAATTGCGAGACAACCCACATACAAGGGAAATTTTATGGAGAGAGTTGCCCGTTGAACATGGTTACCCTTGATATGTCGGGCTTCTAGTATCTTTCCCAACAAATCAGTGCACATGTTTCTCGCATTAATACAGGTGTCACTTATCACCGCTCTACCCTCGATAGGAAAACCAAATAAAAGTGCCACGTCATCTAGAGTAATTGTCACCTCACAGACATAATCATAAATGTTTGTGTTTCCAGTCTCCACTGCTTGACCAAAGCATTGCAAGTAAAGTTATTTTCTTTGGTCACTAGTCTAGCAGGTACCCGTAACCTGGTAGCTTTTATCAATTGGGCGATCAATCTATGTGGATTATCAGTTAACTTTGAACTCGCACACCCACTTAGTACTATATCCATTATGTTCAGCTCATTTTGAAACTCCCAAGTTCAATAATAGATTGTCTAAATATTCTACTAATATACACAATTAAATAAGTAACTATCAAACTAAATATCAATTAAAACTTAAAAGAGATTGAAAGCTGGCCTCTAGTCCTGATAACTTGGTGTACAAAATGTGGGTCATCTACAGGGAAAATAAGTCGGTTTGTTTTGGAAAAAGGCCTCTGTTGCTGATGCATAGCGTCCCACCATCTTCTAAATTTTTCTCTTTTTTCCTTTTTTCTTTTTTTTTTCAAGATTTTTTTTCTATTTTTTTATCCTTTTCTTTTTTCTATTTGGATTTGGAAATGATGAGGAAGAACTTAGGGAGAATAAGGAGAAGATGAGAATGATTGAGATGTGAGAAATGAGTAGAATGAATGAGGTATTTATAGGTGAAGAAAGGTGGTTGTCGGGTTCCCTGTTGCAAAGGAACCACATTTGGCTAATGCGGTTTTGACCCGTTAGTCAAATGTAAAGGAGCCGCATTTAACAAACGCGGTTGCTTGCAAATTTTGAAGCCGTGTTTTCCTAATGCGGATTCTTTGCATTAATTATCACCAACCGAAAACTTGGGAGGAGAACGAGCCATATTGTGTAATTGATTTATCATTTTGTATTTATTGAGTAAATCGGCCGTCAAACCTACAATAATACTACTATTCTTGTGTACAACTTTCAGCTGGCTTACGCATTAGAAGGTGAGTTGATCAACTCAGCCCACCCTTTTAAAATTAGTCATCACTAATATCATCTATTAGCTAGTAACTATTTAAACTCAAATTGTTTCTCGTTTTCAACTGGTTTAGCCTGTTTGACTGGGTTGACCAACTCAACTCATTCTTATAAATTTAGTGAACAATCAATATCATCTAGTATCAACTGGCAGCTAGCAGCTCATAATACACAAAAGAATTGGGCATAATGTATGTTAAACATATAACAATTATACATTCAACCAACAAATACTATATATTTAGCATAAAGAGAAGTTTTTTTTTCCAAAAGTTATACTTTCATCAATAGTTCATATTACAATTCGTCTTGTACAATGTTTAAATGTACACTCAAATAATAATTGGATGTAATCAAGAAATTTCATTTAAGAACGATGCCGTTACAAACTAAGAACCAATGGCTTCCAGTTCCATGGCATAAAATGGAAGAATATACTACCGGGACTCGGTTTCTTCGTTGTTTCCCTTGTGCTCCTGTTCAATTGCTGGTTTTCTTACGTCTCCCTCCTTAATCGACTCTGGTTTACAACATATTCAGGCCAATCAAAATAATAGCCATTCTCTGAAATCTATTTTCCTTCCATCTCTCTTCGCCTCACAAATCGCCGCTTTTCGCAGATATCATTTTGCCGCCATAGACTTTCTCCTGCTTGGTTCCTTCCGGTAACATAGGCATTAAGATCACCAACAGCAAGAACACTTTTGCTTCAAGCAACCCAAAGAAAGAAATTCCCTCCGACCAGCAATTGATTGATTGATACAAGAGAGAAAGATTGATTAACTGGAACGAAGAGGGCAGGATTCATGCTTCGATTATGCCGGAGAAACTCTCGTTCTCTACTCCGAGTATCTCTCCTTCGTACTCGTGCACGCGTCCTCTGCTCATCTTCTTCTTTTTCTAATTCTCATCACGAGAATCGTCCCAGACCTCTCCTCGATTCGGGAAATGGGCATCATGTCCCTTCCTCTATTGGGTCTCCGTTAAATCCTCAACATTCTCTCTCCCCTCTCCCGTCCTCCCCTAGTTCCCCGTCTCGCAGCCGACCTCTTCTTGCTGTAGCGGCCGCCGCGTCAGTCTCCGCCGCCGCTACCTTCTACCTCCTCTCCTCCGACAATGACAATGCGGACACGGAGCCTAACGACAGTCAGACGGGGGGTCGGCTCCAGTCGACCATTGAGCAAACGGTGGCGAGGTCCAGTGAGTCGGCTAGGAAAATCGTTAACCGGATGAAGCAGACCGGCGTGGCTGCGTCGGTGCTGTGGCAATCGCTGTGGTCTGTGCTTTCCTCAGCGAACCATGAGGTTCGGTCGGGGTTCGAGTTCAGGGTCGCGTCCTTCTTGGCCGATATTGCGGCGGTGAATGCAGGGAGGAGGGCGGCGATCGTGGCCGCCGGAGGTGGGAAGGTAGTGGATTGGTTGTTGGAAACGGTGGCGGCTGTGGAAGGAAATGGAAATTTAAATGGAAGAGGTGGGACGCAAGCGGAGGCTGCCAGGGCTTTGGCTTATCTGGTTGCTGATCCGGTGATGAGGAATGAGGTTTTTGGAAGGCCTCATGCAGTTCCTTACCTTCTCCGCTTTATCTTTTCTTCGCAGCCTCACCATCGAGCGAAGAAGGTACCGCTCTTGGCTTTCTACATCCCATTTGGGAGGAGCAAATTATGTTTATGATGTATTCTGAATTCGAAGCTGATCTAGGTATAGAATTGTTGTAATGGATCCGTTATACCTAGCAGCTAGATTATATTTTCATCTTTCAATCACATTGGAATATATCCCAGTTTAGATGGTAATATGGTATGAAACTGTGGGAAAAGAGAGAGAGAGAAAGAGAGCAATGGTATTTTGTATGTCATGTTAAAATTCAAATCCGAATCACTCGCTAATTAGGCGATGAGTATTATTCTATGGCAAATCATGCTTTGAGCTCTGTCATACTTTTCCCCAATCAATAGATAGAGACTTTTTCTTGGATTTTCTGCATATCTGGAGTCTAGGTTAACAGAATCTTGTTTTGTTTTTTGATAGAGATATTATTTTTTCCTTATCTTGATTATGTTTTGGTATCTTGTCAGAGCAGAATTCGCGGCGTTCTTCATTTGATCTTTCTGATTCTTTGAAAGGTAGGAGCATGCTTGTTGCAGCAATCATGGATGTTGTGACCTCCAACTGCGAGAGCCTGGAAAGAATTTCATTCCGGCCGTCACTTCCTGCACAGGCCGAGTTAAGAGATATTGCCGCAGCCATTGAAGTCATTGAGGGGGGCATGAACTTAGAGGATCCAAACGCTAATGATGACAATGATGATGGAGGGTCAGGCCTGAAGGGCATTGGAATCAAAGTTCTTGGAGGTGAGGCAACCGTTGTGGGACTTTCAAGGAATTCTGGGGTTGCGGAGTTTACTGATACTTCGTTTGTAGAACCAGTTGAACAGTGGAATGTTCCCAGCAATATTTTGCATAGAAGAAGGCAAGACCGCTTTCTAGCAGAGGCTAATTTGTCTTCAGCTGTCGTTCCTGGGCTTTGGGATGACTTACATTCTCAACATGTTGCAGTCCCTTTTGCTGCATGGGCCTTGGCAAATTGGGCTATGGCATCAGAAGAAAACAGAATCCATATCCAGGAATTGGATCGAGATGGAAATGCTATTATGAGTGCTTTGTCTGCACCTGAGAGATCTGTCAAGTGGCATGCAAGTTTGGTTGCTCGAATGTTGTTAGATGATTCTAATATTCAACTGAGTGACTCTGTTTCTGAGTGGAGCACTAATCTGCTTTTAACAACTTCACAAGCTTGCAAGACTAATGATATATCTTTGGCAAAGGTAGCTCTGTCTGCTTTTTTGCTTTCAGTTGAGAGGAGTGATGAAGCCAAGAACGTTGTTATGGACAAAGGTCTCCGTGTGATGAAGGAGACTGCAAAACAAACAACGAAGCATACTAGTATTCAAGAATCTCTGGCTAAGGCTTTGGAACTAATATGTGTTCATAAGTCTCATTTATCTCTTGAAGAAAGTCAGAGGTGGTCTAGTATCCTCCTGCATTGGGCGTGTGGAAGATTTTCATCTGAACGCTTACGCTTATCAGCAACAAATATACTGTCTCATATTCTGGAAGAGTATGGCCCTTCATCTGTTCCTATCTCTCAAGGGTGGCTGACTATTTTGTTAACTGAAGTTCTGAGCTCTAGCGAGACAGATTCAGTGAAGGGGAAAGCTCAGCCTAAAGGTGGCGAAGTGAAGGTTTGATATCCTACTTGCTTGATTATTTTTGTCTATTGTGAATTATCCCTACAAAAGAGGTATCTTTGTCTATTGTTGTTCTGGATGTTCCTTCATATCAACCTAGTCAATTTTTTTCTCTGCAGGCACAAGTCAATCAGGCAAATATAGCTTCCGGTACACAAATTGCTAATCAATTGGCGAGTGCTGTTGTTAATCTAGCCACAAGTCAATCAAGAAAAGCTGGGGAAGCTGCAGATGAATTCGCCTTTGCAGATCTTCTGTCTCGAGAACCTTTTGCAACGCCTTTAAAAAAGATAAGTAACGAAGAAGACATACGAATTCATGCTGCAGATTCTGCCCTGGTCACACTCAAAGGAATTAAAGCTTTGGCTGAAATTTGTGCTGATGACCTTTTAAGTCAAAACAAAATTGCTGATTCAGGGGTTCTATGTTTGCTTAGACGGTATCTGCTGAGAGATGATTATGAAAAATTGGCTGCAATTGAAACATACGATGTGTCGAGACTGAGAGAGACTCAGGGTCAGGTATCAAATCTTCCTGAAGATGGAGCAAGTGATCCTTCGAGTATCCAGATACCACCTACAGCTCATATGCGGAGACATGCAGCTCGGCTTCTCACGATCCTTTCATCTACCCCAAAGGTGCAAAAGGTCATCAAAGCAGATGAGATATGGTGTCGTTGGTTGGAGGACTGTGCTAATGGAAAAATTCCAGGTTGCAATGATTGAAAATTCAGAGCTATGCCCGTGCTACATTGTTAAATGTTTTTGGCTCTCCTATGGACTCCCCAAGTTCCAGAATTGTAGATGACTCTGGTTCTGGTTACGGTGCTGATTCTTTGAAACAGGGTCGTGCTCGTCCTCAGTATGATGAAAGTATGTTTTTAATAAATCCTGGATCATCACACTGGAAATGCCCTTTTAAAGCTCCTCAGAATCATTGGAACTTTTCTTTGCTGGAAAGGGAAGAACATTTCAGTAAAGAATCATCCATAAATGATGAAGTTTCTGATGGAGAGGATAGAAACATGAGTAATGATGCCCGAACCACAAAGGGAGAGGAAAGCTGCTCCAATGCTGAGGTTCCCCCTTTGGATGTAATATTTATTCATGGACTTCGTGGTGGCCCTTTTAAGACCTGGAGGATATCTGAGGACAAGTCATCAACTAAGTCTGGACTGGTGGAAAAGATTGATCAGGAGGCTGGGAAGCAAGGAACATTTTGGCCAGGTGAATGGCTTTCAGCTGACTTCCCTCATGCCCGCTTGTTTTCACTTAAATACAAGGTTTGTCTTGTCATTGATTATCTCGGACCTCTCTAGTTTAGGATTTGAGACCAATGTGGTCCTTTCAGTCGATGAATGTTTGAATCTCATTTCCAAGGGGAAGTGATGGAAAGAAGTGATATTGAGAAAGGTTTCTTGAATATGAATGGCTAGTTTTACTGAGCATTGGTCACCATCTGTTGAGGTGATAAATGTCCGATCAATAGCTGTGAGTTTTGTCCTTCTGATTCAGCCTGTTAGGAAGTGAGGAAATGGATGCAAAAGTGACATTTTTTTGGCTGGTTTATGTTTCTACAACTGTGAATAATGATTTGTAGCTAACTTTATTTCTTCTGGCCTGTTACTTGCAGTCTAATCTTACTCAGTGGTCTGGGGCTAGCCTTCCCCTTCAGGTTTGTCCTTTCAATTCTAGTTCATTTGTAGCAACTTCTGGATATTCCTTGACCTTTTATTTAGACAGTGTGCCTATTCTATATACAGTAGAATTTCTTGGCTCTCGCTTAGTATCTTGTTCATATTCTTATAATGAATTATTTCTGGTCTTTGTTGTGTTTATGTTCGTGTGGCATACTTGCTCTTCATAAGCTTTCCTGATCAAGAGATTATGCTCCTCGTTAAATGAGTTTAAGAGGCTTGGTATCTGCTATGCTCACTGTAGTAATGGAGAATCTGTTGATATTTTCTCCAAATGAAATTGCATTTTATCAAAACCACAACAACAGATATGTGTGCGGGTTGAACTCATCTGGGCTGATGTAATATTAGATCTGATTGGGCTCTTCATCTATTTCAGAGTTAGTTTTTTGCATCATCAATTTCTCACGTCTTTCTCTTGTATAATCATTCAGGAAGTCAGCTCTATGCTCCTGGAGAAGCTGGTTGCTGCTGGGATAGGAGATCGACCTGTTGTTTTTGTGACACATAGGTTAGTTACTTGGATAATGCTTTTTGATAAGTTAAAGATGTTGATTATCATTGTGGGTTGTTAAGTTGCATCATTTGTACAGCATGGGTGGCCTTGTCGTGAAGCAGATGTTACACCAAGCGAAGATGGAAAAATTGGATGATTTTGTAAAGAACACTGTCGGAGTTGTATGTTCTTCCCCTGTTCATTGGTGAATCCTGCAACTTGTAAATGGTTTTAATTTGCTTACTGATTTACCTTGTTTTATCTATGTGTGAAACTTGGAACTAGGCGTTCTATAGTTGTCCCCACTTTGGTAGCAAACTTGCGGATATGCCATGGCGAATGGGTCTTGTGCTTCGCCCCGCCCCAACCGTGAGTCTTGTCTTGTCTCCTCTCTTCATCTATTTTCCTGTATTCCCCCAACTTCATTGAGAATGCAAATTGACCGCATATTGCTATTACATCTTTTGAATTCATAGATTGGGGAGCTGAGAAGTGGATCTCCAAGGTTGGTAGAGCTCAATGACTTTATGCGCCATCTTCACAAGAAAAATTTTCTGGAGGTTCTTAGTTTCTGCGAGGTAGTGTTAATGATTGCTTGATTTAACAACATCTGTCACATCTACCAAAATTCTAGGCTTCTATTTGATTGACTTGTTGAATTGACCCGTTTGACAGACCAAGGTGACACCCATTGTTGAGGGATACGGAGGATGGGCTTTTCGGTTGGAGATTGTGCCAATGGAATCAGCATACCCTGGCTACGGTGACCTTGTGGTAAGCATTGTATTGGATATGTGGTTTGATTGGAAATGGATATTAGCTGTTAACAACTGAGAGCTAAAATTCAGAGCCTATGGACTAATTTTCCCAACGGACCCTTATTCTCACCTCATGATTTGTGTACTTATTGTTTGTTGCTGAGTTTGGAGATGCGGTTGTCTTGAAAAAAACCCATGCAAGCACAGCCCCTTTCGCTGCATCTACCATAATGCAAACCTAACATATACATCCATGACTCGGTCAGTTCCACGTTTTTAATGTATCCATTTATTGTTGGGTAACAGGTACTGGAGTCAACGGATCACATCAATTCTTGCAAACCTGTTAACCGTGAGGATCCATCCTACACGGAGATATTAAATTTCTTGTGTAAGCTGAAAGCGCGTAAACTAAATGGTGAATGATAAATTCTCTTTAGGCTTGATTTGTCCCCCCGCTCAAGATGCTTCCCTCCTGTATGTACATACATTGTGTACACATTTAGTAATTTAGGCTGCAGTTAATAGCTGGTAGTAGTCGGAGTTTTTCCAGCTTTTGCTCAACCTGTATCTAACATCTCAAGTAATTGGCAGCTGTAAATGAAATGTTGAGACTCCTGAATGAACTTGTTCCACGCTCCACAATTTGGGTGATTCTGATAATGCATTGTACATTTTCCCCCTGTTACTGAAGAAGTAAGACCGAGCTTATGTTTATGTTGTAATGTTGATGTGTTGTGGTTAATGTGTTGTTATTTATGTGTTGTTATTTATGTTGTTATTTAGTGTTGTTGCAGTGTTATGATATATCCGTTGAAAAATGGTATTTATGTAAAACTTTGTACTTATAGTGCCCTAAAATTAGAAATGTATAGTAAGACAAATGTACTTTCTTATTCATAAAAAGTATTAAAAAGATTAAATTATGTTTATTAAATAGTAGCATGTCAAATAAAGTCCAAAGATTTTTGTGCTATCAATATTTCTCTAACTTTTTCTTTATACAATGAATTCGAATGGTTAACAAAAAAGAATAAAAATTGTTTCG
Organism: Limonium bicolor; assembly: GCA_023374045.1. Taxonomy (NCBI): domain Eukaryota; kingdom Viridiplantae; phylum Streptophyta; class Magnoliopsida; order Caryophyllales; family Plumbaginaceae; genus Limonium; species Limonium bicolor. The sequence goes on from JAIOTZ010000017.1 coordinate 79,349, forward strand.
ACAAAAGTGATATATACAAGCAAAGACAGTTTAGGAAATCCTTTCCATGTGATATTTTATTTCTAAAATAAATAATTTAATTATTTTTCACCAAAATAAAAACATAACAAATTTACTAGAGAAATAATTATATTGATAGCTAAAATTACCAAAAGTAAATAAATTGATAACTATGTATACAGATTAAAATAGACAAACTGTTATTTGTAACATTGGTTATATAATAAATGAATAATTATGTACAATTAAAGTAAAAGAAAATTGTGAACACGATTAGATTTTTATTTTATAATGTCTTTTTTTTGGTTAGCTTACTTATCTTTTATTATGGGTGAAACTAAATTTTATAATTTTTTCTATCTTGGTATTTTCATTGTCATATTTTAGAAAATTTTAACACTAAATATAATCATTTTAAAAGTGCCAGACTATCATACTGTCAATCTCTCTTCTTAGATCAAAACACATCACTTAAGTTATTTACATTGTCCTTCTATGTTTGTTGACCCTTTATTAGACATCACTCCCATAGTGCTCTTCCGGTGGGGCAAGTAAAGGAAACCCTGAGGATGACTAGCTTTTGTTCTTTTATCTCGTTTGTCTCTGAAGCACCCGAACAACTTTTTTTGTAGCTTTCATTCATGCTCCAATGAGCTTTTTCTTAAATTATCACAAAAAGTATAAGTTCACATATATTGATAAAATGCTCTATAAAGTGGTGAAAATAGGATATAAATCACATAAAATGAAGGTGAACACAACATTAATTACATATTTTCACCACTTATCAGATATCTCAGCATTGATGGACACATTAGATGACCACTAAGTTGTCTGATATCTTTGCTACTCAATTTAATATTGTACTAGTACATTTGACAAGTGCTTAATTAAAGTGGTGTTTATTCTTACAAATTTATACCGCTAAAAGACAACACATGCCCAACACGACCCAAGAGAGTTGTACTAATTGTTAATACATGATTGAGACCATTTCATTTTACTACAAATGGATGATGATATCCCTATGGCTCCTATTAGTCCATTATGGTACACAGTTCATGATACATTTGATGATGGTTGAGATGTCCATTTAAGGTATGTACATATATATAGATTTTTAGTGAATATATTTATTTATGATCTAGTTTTTTGTGCATTGGTGCTAACGTTATAGTGACTATATCATTCCAGCCACCTAGTGACTATGACAAGCATCACCGGTTTGACTACTTTGTCCTAGCTGCCGACTGGCAAAAAAAAGAAGAAGTTATTTTTCTATTTTTTTATTATTTGTCAATAAATTGCTAGAAATTATAGTTAATTAAATAATTTACTGTTACCTCAAACAAACTTGCGAAGGCTATCACACCCACACAATCTACCATTTGATTATGGACTAATTTTCGTGTACAAGCCTGGAAAACCCGGGCCGGGTTTGCTTGGAAGCATGCAACATCCAAGCCCGTATTTTCTGTCAAGAAAAAAAAGAAAGAAAGGAAAAGCATCCAAGCCCGTACTCAGGCCCGCATAGTTACGGGATATTGGGATAGAACTTGAAATTCAAGTCTCCTGCTTTATCGGCACTGACGGCACTTGATTCTCCTTAGCATTTCGATTTCCACCTTCCAATGGCATCTTCCCTGCGGTGGCATTCCCCGCCTTTATCATCACTGATCAATTCAAAGAATTGCGGCAGCCGAAATAATGTACAACTTCCAATTACATTTACACCCCATTTCGAACTGACGGGAACTTTGTATATTTGCAAGCCGCAGCAATCCAAAAATGGACTCGTCATCTCGTGCTATCCCAGTGAAACAACCACCTATTATACCACTTCCGAGAGTGGGATGGAATCAGAAGAGGAGATAGACGATGAAGATTCACCGGCCTCACCTTCTACTACGTCGTCCAATGGCGGCATGAATCCACCTCCTATCCTGAAGAAAAAGAAGAGGTATAGAAAAGCTTATCCTGGAGAGAACAAGGGGATAGCTGAAGAGATGCGGTTCGTTGCCATGAAACTCCGAAACAAGAAATTCGTGAGCGATATGTCAGATCAAGTGAAGGAGGATGACGATGGTGGTCTACGAGGTAAAGGGAGCGGGGATCAGGATTCCGAGTCCGAGAATTGGGAGCCAAGCATGGAGGGCTTCGCCAAATTTCTGGTCGATAGCAAGCTTGTGTTTCAAACACTTGAAGGCATAGTTGAGGAATCAGACGACGTCGCTTGTAGGTTCTCTGGTTCTCCTCTGTTTGCGCCAGCTCTCTTTTTGCTGAAATTTTGAATATTTTGTCTCGCAAATGTTTGGCTTTTGTCTGATGCAGCTACAAAAGGTGTTGTAGGCGTGGTGTTCTTAAGATGAATTTCTAATACTTCGCTTTTGGTTGAATGTTAGACACATATTTCAGAAAAACTGGGTTAGAACGTTCAGAAAGACTTGCTAAGGATATTGAGTGGCTTAGACAGACTGGCGTGAAAATCCCAGAGCCTAGTAAGCCGGGCATATCTTACTCCACATACTTGAAGGAGCTTGCTGAGAAGAGCTCTCCATTGTTCCTATCCCATTTCTATAATATGTACTTTGCACATATATCCGGTGGGCAAGTTATTGTGAAACAGGTTTGCTTCTCGAGTTGCTAAAACTATTATCAATCTTTTGTTTGTGTTTGGTTGCAATTGACGTGCTGTCTTACAATGTAATATGCCTAAAGCATGCTGACCTTTTCAAGAACAATGTCTGACTAGTACCATGTTTAATTTCTTTGAATTTTTTCTTCCAGAAAAAGAAAAAATCTCTCTGAATTGGCATGACCTGCTAGAACCAAAAGGAAAAGTTTCTGAGCGAGTGTACAGAAACGGGTAGCTTGGTTTGCAAAGAGCAAGATATAATGCTCCCAAGAAGAACAGAACTCAAGGACGGAGGGTAGGTTCCTTTTAGGAGTTGAGAGGGTTAGAGAAGCAGATTCTGTGAATAGTGAAAGAAAGAGTGTTTGGAAGGTCCTTGTAAGAGGTTTTGCTCTTCTGTAGCAAATGTTCTTGTTGCTCCACAATTTCAGAGGAGAGTTGAAAAGTCTGAGGAGGGAGTTAGAACAAAATAGGAGTGAAATTGATAAGAGCTAGGGGCTCACAACACTCAGACCCTTGAATTCTTCCTCTCAAGGGGCTGCGTAGAAACTAACAAGTAGGACCACTTGCTGTAACGAACTATACCAGCTGTAATCGGTTAACAACTTGACCGCTAAGCTAGCTAACTACAATTACAAACTAATAACAAACCCTAACAACAAAGCACTTAGACTCTCCTAAACTAAACCTTGCCAAATCAGTTACGTGGCAGTGGGGCTCGTCAGTGTCATTCCCCCTCTGAACTAACACCTTGTCTTCAAGGTGGAAAGAGGGAAACTGCTCTTTGATAGCAGTCATCTCTTCCCAAGAAGAATCAAAGTCAGGATACCCCTGCCATTTTATGAGGACTTCAGGAGATTGACCATGGCGATGTCTAAATTCCAAGGCTTCTGCTGGTTGTAACACCAGCTCTAACTCATCAGTAAGTCCTTCGGGAAGAGGCGCAGGAGCTGTATCAGGAGATTTAGCAGGCCTCTGCTGAGAAACGTGAACAGTAGAGTGAATTATTGCACCAGGAGGAAGCAGCAGCTTGTATGCCACTGGGCCATCGCTCTCTAGTATCTCAAAGGAACTGTAGACACTAGGACTCAGCTTAGCATTACGTTTCTTGGTGAGAGACTTGTACTTATAGGGGTGGATGCGCAAGAAACCAAGTCACCAACTTGAAAATAAACCTCACAACGGTGACACTCAGCCTGTACCTTATTCTTTGCTGGGCCTTCAACAATTTCTCTTTCAATTCATTAACCAACAGATCATGTTCGGTCAATAGTACATCTAACTCTTCAATCAAAGAGCCAAGAGGTGAATACCGGATCGTGGCCGGAGGATCTCTTCCATACAAAGCTCGGAAAGGAGTAGTTGCCATGCTCTGGTGAAATGTAGAGTTAAATCAAAACTCAGCCCTTGGTTAAGCCTTAACCACTTCTTTGGTTGCCGAAAGGAAATGCATCGCAAATAGTCTTCAAGACATTGATTTACCACTTCAATCTGGCCATCAGTGTGAGGGTGGCACCGCCAGCAGCCTTAAAAGTTCTTTCCTCAAAGAACTTAAAATCGGGTCCCAGTATGAAACTATGGTCTTGGTAATTCCATGAAGATGCACCACCTCTTGAATGAAGGCAACTGCTACTTCCTTCACAGTAGGGATGTTTCAAAGGGATAAAATGGACATACTTAGTGAATCTGTCTACCAACACTAAAACAGTGTCCACTTCATTAACCTTAGGTAACCCTGAAATGAAATCCATTGAAATGTCTTCCCAAACCCTGTTAGGAATAGACAAGGGATGAAGTAAGCCAGCTGGAGACAAAGAGCTGTACTTAACTCGTTCACTTACATCACAGCTAACAACATATTCTTTTATGTGTTTCCTCAACCTTGACCATGAAATTACTCCAGAAATTTACTTAAAAGTTCCGATATAGCCAGAATGGCCACCTAAGGGAGTAGCATGGTATTCCAATAGAAGCTGAGGAATTAGCATTGATTAAGATGACAAACCGGCTTTCCTTTGTAAAACAAATTCCCATGCTGTACAATGTAACCAGCGTGGCTATCAGGTGCCACCAACAGATCCTGCACAATTTTCTTTAAGGCATAATCAGTAGAAACTACATCCTCTGTTTGTTGCCTGACATCTATCACTACAGACGTTAGTTGATGGCATTCAATAATGCCCCCCACTCTTGACAAAGCATCTGCCGCTGAATTTTCCTTCCCTGGCCTATAGCAGCTTTTGGAAATCGAAGCCCAAGAGCTTTGTGACCCACTTATACTGCTCCTCTGCTAGCAACTGCTGTTCCCATAGATGTATTAAGCTCTTCTGATTTGTTTGAGTCAGAAATCGTCCCCCCCTTCCTGAACGTGGCTGGTCTCATGGTTTTAATAAAATAAATAAATGGGAAAAGGCATCAGAAATTAGCAGTCTGACGATATGGTCTTCAATTTCAATTGAAAAGGGGGAAACTATCTATGTAGTTGTTGTCATTGTGTGTTGTTGTCATTGGCCGTTTGTAACTATTTTAAGAGGAGCAGGGCTTTATGACTGGATTAGTTCTACTCCGTATCATATCTGAAGTCTGATAACCTTGATGTTACCTTTTGTTTGTTCATGTTGGTCTTATGAGAAGTGAGTTATCTGGTTGTTGTTTCCTATGATTGAAATCAATTGCTCACAAAGATGCCCATGGAAGGTTATATCTGTTGCTGGAGTCATTTTCATGCACACTGATTTTTGAATTGATGCTATAGGTTTCTGACAAACTTCTAGATGGAAGGGAGTTGGAATTTTGTAGATGGGATAGAGCGGCCCAGGAATTGTTGAAGGATGTGAGAAACAATCTCAACCAGCTAGCTGATGTAAGAAAGACTTATTCAAACTTTTGTGCCTGATGTATTTTATCAGTCTCCATTATTGATTTGGGTATACTAACTTGTCTTATACAGCATTGGTCAAGGGATGACAAAAACAGATGTCTAAGGGAAGCAACCAAGTCATTTAGATATATGGGTCAGATTGTACGACTAATCATACTATGATACTTAGTTTTTTTTCATGTCTTTTAGCTTATTCAGAACTCTCATCTTTATATGATGCTCTAATCCAGTTATCGCTTCTTTCTGATATTGTCTTGATTCAATATGCTGGTGAAAATCATCAAGAAGATCTGGTCTGATACTCTGGCTGTTTTTGCTGTCAATGAGAATGAACGACTCTTTTCTAGCGACTTCAGTGGATATGTTTCAACTTTGATTGCGTCTCTTTCTTGTCTGTAAATTATTATGAGGGAAACAAAATGAAGTTTAGCTGGTCCGACATTGGCTTCTTCCTCGTAACTCTCGGGTTTATCTTCTTTTCGACTTGAAACCTGGTGAATCATGGGAGTGTTTTTGACCGCCATGCTACCTCTTGGATTATCTTCGTGAGATCCTTCCTCCTTGATGAGACCAACGCTAACTTTTTTTTTTTTTTTTGTCGTGGGACTATTTGAGTTTAGGAGGAAGGGAAGATGAGTTTGAATTTTACCCTTTTGATAGAAGCGTGGCAAGGAGTTTGGATAGTCTGCTGTCCTGTTAACTAGCCGCTGTGGAATTGTTAGGCTAATTTAATTGGTTTGATCAGATATGATCAATGGCATTGTGTCATCTTCTTTGTTATTCTTCTCCTTTATTACTGTAATCACTATCTCAAATTTTATGTTTCATGTAAGAAACTTTACATATGTTCGCTACTCTTGTTTCAAAAAATGCTCGTCTGAAGTGTTGTTTTCGGTGTACTATTTCATTTTTGCTTGCATAAAGTAGATTCAAATATGTAGCTTTGAGTACCATTCCCTCCAAGAAGCAGCAAGAACTGCAGCGGCCAGCGATTGTGTATCTGGTGATAGTTTATGTAATATAAATAAAAATACAAGAGATAAATAAGGTTAAAAATAAATATTATAAGAATTTTAGAAAGTAACTTTCATCTGAATTTGAAGTTTTTTGAAATAAGATCAATTATGGAAACATTTCAACAGATATTAACTTTGTATTAATTGTATGTATAAATGTATAGTGGATCACGTGTGGATAAGGTTAATTTCGGATCTAATTTGTTCCATTGGATCAGTGGAGTGCATTGACACTGTTCTTTCCTCCTTTTAATTCACATCATTCACATGGCTCAAAGTCCATATGTTTCAAGTAGTTCATTTTCTCTCATCCTTTCAGTTTCAGTGTAAAATATTTATATTCAAACACTATGTACACTCAAACATAAGTTAGGTTCTCCAAAGTCAACCGCCCCACTCAATTTCATCTGCATACTCAGAGTTACTGGTCTCCTTTCCACTTAGCACCACTAAAACAAGGTATTTTAGAATTTCTGAATTGATAGTGCCAAGGACAAGTTGCAAAATGAGATGAGACGGTTTTATGTGTAGCGATATCTTTTCTTCCCCACACTCAAAAGATGAGTAATATCTGCATGCCCACATGAAATACTGTGACGGTTTTAATATAACTGAGAACTCTAACTCAGAAACGAAGCAAAGCAAAGAAAAAACATAACTAAAAAGAAAAGAAAAGAAACAGAGTAACACTCATTGGAGTTTCATTTGAATTGTTGAGTGGTCTCCCCTACACTTTGCTACAGAGCCCTTTATGAATGATATTAATAAAGAATGATGTGTCCATATTGAGGGAGAAAAATCTGACAGAGGGTCCTATGTTTTGTCCACAATGAATCCACATACAAAACACCAAAACAAAGTACCTAAAACTTGCACATACCGTCTAAAAAAGATCAAATTCCCATAGGCTTGCACAATGCCAATCCAAACATAGTGCATTGTTCCCAAAGTAAGCATACCACTAAGTCAAGTTTTAGACAATCTTGCAGTTAAATTATAAAAGACAACCAAAGCAAAGTTCCAAAGGACATCAGTGAAACAAGGGAATATAAAAATGTGTAAGAGACAATGCCTCTATTGAGATGGTAGGTGTTGGTTCAAATGCATTTTGAAACTCATGAACCAACGCATCATACTAGGCTCGAGGACATATTATATCATCTCTAGAGGGAAATGATTGTTCTTTATAGCCTAAGATGAGCTATCTTCCCCAACCATCAGGTGCTTCCTCTGCTTTGGTCTCTCCCTCAATACCCAATAATTGTCTTCTTCCCTGAATTCCATCTTATGCATGGTAGTATGATTAATGGACACCATACCCAAGGGTGGCTCCTCACTAGCTAGCTCGACGCCAACTTGCTCGAAGTAACTATGTAGGAAGCATGGGTAACAATAAAAATGTTATCCTACTTCTTGATAATGTGGAGCATGTGTCAAAACAAGAGATAGGATAAATAGATCTTGTTGGATGTGGTATTGAACTCCTTGTTTTAAAGTTAGAACTCCCTTATTTGCTTTTAAGATCTTGTATATGGTTTTCAGATGGTGTAATATAATTTTGAGACTGCTTGACTCTCTTGCTCTTCTGTACATGAGGTCGATATGTATGACAGTCATGGATGACCAGCCTCTTCTTTGATTTCAACTTATGCATTATATTATATGACGACCAAATGGAAGAATACATGATCCAGGACCTTGTAAATTGTAGGTACTTACATTTCAGGAGCCTTAAGTTGGTTATGCCCATGTGATTTTCTATCGAGTGCATGCTTCCTTTACACAAAAAGAAAATGAATTAGGGATAATGTCTTAATAAGACATGCCTAAATGTTTTGAAAGGTTTCAAGTCAGTTTTATGAAGGGTTCTTATCTTTAACATTCCCATGAGAGGAATGTGGCATTAATACCTAAAGAGTTTTATATTTCTACTGAATTATAATGGTTTAATCAAGTGTTTGAGTGTTACAAAGTGGTATGAGATCCTCATTGGCTTTGAAGTAAGTTTTTTTGAGTCGGTGTGATTTTAAAATGAATTTGAAATGATTTTTGGAAAATAGGTACGTGTGGTGGGGGCACTAATGTTCCTTTCTCTATATACACCCAAGGGTGTGTTTGTCCTTGTTTAAAGGATGATTTCTTTTATGGATGACTAACATTCTTCTGATGCACTGGGATAGGTGTTAGTTTATGTGTTGACATCACTATGACATGTTGTAGAATCACGACATTTCTAATTCTCTATGATGTTCCTTTCAGAGGATATGGTTTAGGAAGACTTAATCTTTGAATGATCTCTACATGTGAATTTTTTTGTGAGAAATGATAATGCCACCTATGATAATGTGTGGAATAAGGTTTAAGCTTTTGGATTATTGGTATTGAGGCATAATCAACCTCATTATCGTGAAATCTATGAGCTAAGCAAGATATCACCTGTATAAGACTAACCTTGTGACAGGTAATATTGACTACAAGCATGCAAATAATTGCTTAACTTCATTAAGTTTCACCTTTGTATGTATGAAGGGGGGGGGGGGGCTTGAATGACCCCACCAATAGGATGATGCATTCTTTTGCGATTGCCTTAGGGCTAAACAGTAAACTATAAGATGATTCTATGTAATGCTAATTGGTTGTCTTAACTTATGACTTGTCACTGTTCTTACATAGGAATGATGCCTCCATGATATCTATTAGCATTGCATGGGAACCATTGCTTTTTCAAGGGTATATATATATATATATATATATATATATTTATTAGAGTGAAGATAGTGCTTGGACTCTTGGTCGAGGGATAAATGGTGAATTTGTGAATGGTGAATTCGTGAAAAATGTGGTTGCTAACCTTTTGAATATGTTTGTTTTCTAAACTCCTATTAATTCATGACAAGCTCAAGAAGAGCTTCAAGATGTGACAACCATGAATACCGTTAGGGTGAGCATTTGAATAATTCGGTTAATAAAAATCCAAATTGTTAAAAAAATTTGATTTTGGTTACTTTAGTTAAAAATTGAATTAACCGTTATCAAAATTAAGACGAAAACCGAATTAACCGTTATCCAAATTATCCAAAATCCAAAAAATAAATTGAGTAAAAAACCGAACTGAAATCCAAATTTTAGCTAGTTTGGATTTCAACTTACCGAAATTTAGGGTTTGTGTTGGACTATATGACACTAAAAACTAGAATTAGAAAAGAGAATATTCTTTTTTTAAAAATTTGAATAATTCGGTTAACCTAATTAGACAAAGTCAAAACTGAAATTCAAACCAAATTATAATTTGGATAATTCGGTTAACCAAAATTTTAAATTCGGTTAAAAACCCAAAAAAAATCGGTTAATTCGGTTTTTGAATAAAGACAAAATTTTCAAATTGAATGCTCACCCTAAATACCATTGCATTTGTTATGGCTCAACTCGCCCAAGCTCAACACGCTCATATAACCCAATGTTCAACTTGATGTATGTGGGGGTGTGTAAAATACGGTGAGTTGAGTGAAGCTAGAAGGTTGAACAAGAAAGATGGAAAATGCCTTTAAGACCATTATATGTCATGGTAATCAAATGGTTTGTGGAGTTTTCCTTATCTCGTTCTTTATTGTATTTTCAGGTCCAAATTGTGAAGAAAGAGTGGCTTAATCAATTAAAGAAGGAATATAGAGCAAATGGATGAAATGAGGGACGACCAATCTCAAACCGGCTTTGATCAAGGCTTTTAATTTTTTTTTTGTGGGGGGGGGGAGCTTGTGAAGAAGTAAGCTTATCCCTGCTCCGAAGTCATGGAATTAGCCGTCCACCCATGAAAAAGAAAGCTCAACTAAGAATCGGTCACAAGTCCAGATCAGATATTCCACATGGCGGGGAAGGATTAGCCTTGCCACGTTGATGAAGTTGAGCCATCAACCAATCACTGACCGAGCCTGGTCACGAGTCACTCGCAAGCCGAATCTCTCACCTTCAAGATCTAAAATATGATCCAAATTCCCCAATTCAATTTATCCTTTCACCCTTACGGGGCGTTTGCTTTGGATAGGGGAAACAACATAGATAAGGAAAGGGAAAGAATTTCCTTTGATTTTCCTAGATATTTATTTGTGCATGAATAACTGGTCAATGGCCGTTGTCAATGGTCAATGGCCGTCGGTTACCGGTCAACGTCCATCAATTGCTGATCAACATCCACTGATCACTGGTCAATGATTGTTGGTCATCGGTCAATGACTATATGTCACTGGTCAAAGTTTACTAAGGAAAGGGAATCACATTCCCAAGTAGGAGGAGGGAAATCAAGTTAGAGAGATTGAAGGTATTCTTATTCCCTTTTCCTTTCCTGAAAATAATAAAAACTAGCTAAACAAACAGTAGGAAATGAAATCATTCCGATTTCTTTTTTTATTACCTCAAAACAAAAGCCCCCTTAGCTCTTCAAACTACTTCTTATACTTTGCTTCTCCTTTCTCCTAGAGTTCCTTCTCTATTAAAGTAGTATTTTCTTCTTATGTTTAATTCTTTCACTTTATTATGAGCATTTAGCTAGACCTTCTCTTTCTTGGGGAGGTGAACCCCTAATCTTATATTCCTTTAGATGTATGAATTGAATAAAAGTGATTTTATTATCTTTAAAGCTTAATGCTTTTTTGGGTTAATCACCCATAAACAATCTAAGATTAAGAAAGCTAAATACCATCATAGATGCTTTCATAATTATGCAAATGAGATAAGAAGAATAAGAAGAATGTCATTGAGAAATGTATTTATCTTGTTGTAAGTTTAATGGCTTCAGTTAATATTTCTATCAAATACCACCAATGCATGAAGGTATTCATAACTTGGTAATGGGTGAAAGGATATGTAAATCGACGACACTGTAATGTTTAGATTGTTTATGTGTCTCTCCTCACTTTCTTCTTTTGTTATCTCCACAAAGCTACAAGGAATGAAACTCACTACCCTAAGATGTTTTTCCCTTACAAAGCTCTACTTCCTTGAAACACTAAACTTCCAAAGAAAAGCAAAAAATAACCCCATATTTCCTTGGATTTGATACCAGATTCCAGACACATGATATGCATGTCAAACAACCCTAAAAACACCAACCAAGACGTAAAAAGATGCAACGTGAAAGTAGTGTTTAACCTCTTTTTTAACTGGATTTCATGTTTTAACTGTTTATACTACTAGATATCTGTAACACCCCTACCGTTAATCCTATGCTTACCGTCCAATCATCCTCTTAATCCTATCAGTTCGCAGCGGAAGACTACTACTTACTACGGTGGGTGGTACAACGCCGCTAACCGCCCATACGGTTAGCTAGGCTTACCTTACTTACAGTCACGGTCTGATGATCAAAGTATACCGAGCTACTACATTACTTACCATTACCGAAAATATGACATACTTACAATCCTGGATTACCGAGTATTTAAAGTATCGAATTACAACCTTTACCATTCCTTTCAAAAGAATGAGTTTCTACCAACTACTCATATATACCCAATCTCCATCCTATCAATATCCAAAAGGGTGTACCCCATGGTACACCGGCTATCAAAAAGCTACAGTCGTGTACTACTTAGTACACCATTCGTAATTCATTAATTACAATCCAAAAAGAAGACAAAAGGGAAATAGAACTAAGTCTTCAACATCCTCACCCTTCTCGTGTACCTACATTCATATTAAAAACATCGCCCCAAGGGGCTCAGCAAAAGCTGCGCATGAACTTCGCATATACCGCGTACTAACAAGGGCACACCGACTAATTAAGGTCAAATAGGCATGCGGTTCATTTTTAACATACTTACATGCTTTGCATACAACATACATGCATATACGTTACATTACACAATTCAAGGCAACAATACAATAGTGCACACAATACTTACCTTCGCAATGTTAGCCAAGTTACGCATCCGGGTTAATCGGAATGCTTATTACTCTTTTACTCATTACACATACACTTTCTTACTTTTACTTACTTACTTTCATTTACTTACTTACTCATTCTTACTTAATTACTCATACTCATGTTAAGTCGGTATGACCTCCGGCCCGGGGACTACACCGTCCCACCACCGGGATTTACTTGACTCACCAATCCGGGATGCTACCCACTTAAGGGATTTGGGCCGCGGACCAGTTTAAGAGTCAGGACTTGGATCCAACCTCTTGTGTCTCCGCATCCTCACGCGTGGCCGAAACTATATCGGACTTCTACTCATTCCAATTTAATTACCAATTTAAGTTAGATAGGTTAGCTTGTTAGGAATCAGTTAGAAGTCCAATAGCAATCACACTCGGTCACAATACAATGCATCATACATATACACACTCATATTCATCCATACATTTCATGAATTATACAAACTAAGATTTAAAGATAATATACAACAACATACAACACTACATATTCACAAGTAAGCATGATAGCTCCGATTCGTGCATTTACATATGTATAGGGGGGTATACATATATATATACTAATTATAACCATATAGTTTTTTTTTTGTAAGTTATGGGTCGTCCGACCCACCGTCCGACCCAAGCCCTAGGTCGGTCCATTCCAGTAAGTTTCAGTCCCGTGAAATTTCTCCCGACCGACCCAGCACTATTCCGACCGACCCATACACCTCTGGGTCGGTCCATTACAGCAATATTCGATCTCGTTGTCCAAGCTCCGACTGACCCACCGACCGACCCACCTCTGGGTCGATCGAAGTCAGAAACTTCGACAACAGAAAATTTGAGTCCGACCGACCCACGACCGACTCACGGCTCCTGGGTCGGTCCGTTCCAGATTCTTTATTTCTCGTTACTTAAGCTCCGACCCAGACTCTTGGTCGGTCGGTAGCAGAACACTGCTACAGACTTTGTTTTTCAATTCCTTTCTTACCCATTTCTTCCCCAATCTCCCAACATACTTCCAACATGTTTTAGAACTAATTAAACACTCTAATTCATGCTGTTTCATTCCTTAATTCATTACACAATCCTATACTAATTTATACACACAATTTTCTAAGTTTCAATTCAACACTTACATTGTTTCTTCCCTCATTACATTTTGCTACAGATTTTGACACTAACACTCCCCATCTATAGCTCCCTCTTCTAATGTCATTTCTAGCACCTCTAATGCATTACAATTACATTAACTATCTCTTCTAATCTACCCTTTAACTATCTCCATCAAAATCTGTTACAACCTATATCATTCACCTAGTCTCTAGTTCATTAAGTGTTCTAATCCTATGTAAATTTTGCCATAGTCACCCTTATATTTTTATACTCTAACCACATCATTTACTCACACATTTCTATCCATCTCACCTGTTTTCATCAACCATAGATATACCAAGCTCCCATACACAATACCAACACTTAAACACTCCAAAATTCCTGCACTCAACATTAATCCCCATCTATGTTTGTGACAGTTTTTAATTGTCTTTCAAAGGTTTAAAACAGTTTGGTTCTTTCCTACATTATACCTCTACTCATTACCATTGTACACTACACATTTACATCATTAAAACCTGTTACATTATACATTACTAAACTACACAAGGACAAGCATAGTTTACCTTGTTTCTCTTCTAGTTTTCTTTCTTCTTCTTGCTTCTTCCTTCTTCCTTCTCTCTCTCTCTCTACCGGTTATATCACTTCACAATCTAACATTACAACCCATACATACACACCATATCAATACCAAAATTAACCCTTAGATTACATTAATGTTTTGAAGTAAGTTTCTAGGGTTTAAGAATATGTTACCTTCCAAGGGTGTAAGTAGTGTTTGGAGTGGCTCAAGAACAAGATTCCAACTCCTTCAAGAATGCCAAAATCGGCTATAGCACAAGAGAACCAACAAGGGTTTTAGTCTAAATTCGTTTTGCCCATAAAGGCTAGAAAGAGGTGGATTTCAAGAAGATTTTTACCTCAAAGGAACAAGGAGAAGGAGGTGGTCCTAATGGTAGTCTTGAAGCTCCAAATGCTCCATACCCATGGAGATGAAAGTTGTCCTTTTCGGATTTTGAAAAGATAGAAGTGTTCCCCTTGATAAGAGGAAGACAATGTTGTAATTTTTACAATTTTTGGAGAAGGTTTAAGGGAGTAACAAGAGGAGAGAAGGTGGTGTTTTGTGAGAGAGCTCAAATCTCCATTGCTGTCCGGTTGGAGAAGAAGAAGAGAATAGAGAGTGAGGGAGATAGGGCTGTGTACGTGAGTGAAGAGAATGTGAGGTAGGAGAGAGAATAAAAGTGAGAGTGGGGTTACTTTATTGTTTTGTTGTTTTGCAAATAAGAGGGAGTAAGTGAGTGTGTGAGAGAGGGGGATAGGGGCCGGCTGGCAACAGCACACACACACACACACAAACTTTACTTTTTATTTTAAAAGTGGACACATAAGTTTTGGTTATTTATGTTTCTACCCCACAACTTCCCGTTTTTGACAGTTTTTACTAATTTCTCATTTTATTGATTTCATTGGTTCTAAAGCTTCACTAATATTTGTTAATGATTATTTTGTTGACCAAAATTGTCACGAGTATATTTGACCCGCTTAAAGACACGTTTTCCCGGTTACCTCGAAAAACGCGCTTTAAGGTTCGTTAGTGCTTTTAATCCGTTTTAAGGATCCGTTTTCTTCGGGATTTGTTCCCTTATGATTATTTATGCATAATTAAGCTTCTAAAATATTTATTAGCCTAATTAATCGCTATTTTTAATTACGGGGTATTTCAATCTACCCCCTTAAGAAACTTTGCCCTCAAAGTTGCTCAAGGTCAATAGTTTAATTATTCTACTCATTAGGCAACCAATTGCCATAATGTATCTTACTACCACCTATGAGGTGTTTACTTCATTCCACACTGCAGGCATACACAATTCAAGCACAATACGAACTCACATACACCATCCGTCATTTCCATACATACCATCACACAATACATCGTTGCAATTCACATTACACATTACACAATACATCACACATCGTACATACATATCCATACACTACACATTGCGCATACATACATTCACATACCAAATTTACTTTGCACTACATGTGCCATACAAAATCTATTACAATACCTACGCACTATGCAATGCTCACCCCAAAGCAATACAAAAGCAAAAGGCTCTACCCCCCTTAAAAGGGGTACGACCCATACCCGTATCTGCAAAACACTAGACTATCTTGTCTATAAATAATTGCGGGTACTTTGCCTTCATGGCATCTTCCAATTCCCATGTCGCTTCTTCGACATCGTGGTTTGACCATAGGACCTTCACCATTCGTATAGACTTATGGTGAGTGTCTCTGGTCTTCCTATCAAGGATTCTGACGGGGGTTTCAACATATCGCATAGTCGGCTCAATGGACAGTCTCTCGGGCTCTAGGACATGAGAAGGATCAGCGATATACTTCTTGAGTTGTGACACATGAAATACATCATGGACACGTCCCAAGTCCTCAGGTAATGCTAACCTGTAGGCTACGGATCCAACTCTTTCGGTGATAGTGTACGACCCTACAAACTTTGGGCTTAGCTTGCCCTTCTGACCAAAACGGAATACGCCCTTCATAGGTGAAACTCGCAAGAACACTTGGTCGCCCACGGCGAACTCAAGGTCGCGTCGTCTCACATCCGCATAGGATTTCTGTCTATCTTGGGCTGCCTTCATATTGGCTCGGATTTGTTGTACTTCCGCTTGGACTTGTTCTAAATACTCCGGTCCTATGATGACCGCTTCGCTTGACTCATCCCAACAGAAGGGTGTACGGCAAGGTCTACCGTATAGGGCTTGGAAAGACGACATCTTAATCGAAGCATGATAGATGTTATTGTATGAGAACTCGATAAGATGAAGCTTATCTAACCAACTCCCCTGAAAATCTAAGGCACATGCCCGAAGCATGTCCTCCAGTGTCTGGATGGTCCTTTCTGTCTGACCGTCGGTCTGAGGATGGAAGGTGGTACTTAGCTTCAATTCTGTACCCAGCGCTTCCCGTGTGGCTCTCCAGTATCTCGAAAGAAATCTGGTGTCGCGGTCAGATACAATGGTTTTCGGGACTCCATGATGTCTGATAATCTCCCTGTCGAATAGCTCTGCGAGCTTCACTACCTTCCAGGTGTCCTTCATCGGTATGAATCTGGCAACCTTGGTAAGGCGATCGACTACAACCCAGATCATGTTGAGTCCTCCTCTAGCAGGTGGGAGTCCTACAACAAAATCCATGGAGATATCATGAAATTTCCACTCCGGAAATAGCATCAATTGTACCATTCCGCCCGGTCTACGATGTTCAAACTTTACCTTTTGGCATGTTAAGCATCTCAATACAAATTCTATCACATCCGACTTCATTCCAGACCACCAGAAGTACCTCTTCATGTCTTTGTACATCTTGGAGGCTCCCGGATGGACTGACAATGTGGAACTGTGTGACTCTCGCAGGATGCGATCCCTTAGCTCAGCATTGCTGCGGGGGACGCATAGCCTGCCATTCAACCGAATCAAGCCATCTTCATGGAGCTTGAAGTCATACTTCTTCTTCTCAAATTTACCATTCGCGATCTTTTGTCTGATTTCGGTTAGGTAAGGGTCGCTCAACTGAGCTTCTCGCACCTCGTCAACCAAGCTAGAAGAAGCGAGTAGCGAATGGAGCGAGTGTGCTCGATGGCTCAGGGCGTCGGCTACAATGTTTGCCTTCCCTTCCTTATACTGTAGGTCGATGTCGTAATCTGAGAGAAACTCCATCCACCTTCTCTGTCTTAAGTTCAATTCTTTCTGCGTGAATACATACTGTAAGCTCTTATGGTCGGAGTAGATGGTGATGCTTACCCCATAGAGATAGTGTCACCATATCTTCAAGGCGAAGACAATGGCCCCTAACTCTAAGTCATGTGTCGGGTAATTCTCCTCATGCTTTTTCAGCTGACGGGAGGCATAAGCTACAACCTTGCCATGCTGCATGAGTACGCATCCCATTCCTTTGCCTGATGCATCACAATATACCTCAAATCCCTTTGTGCCCTCTGGAAGGGTAAGGATGGGCGCTGAGGTCAATGAGTCCTTTAGGCTCTGAAATGATAACTCACACTCGTCTGTCCATACAAACGGTGCATCTTTCTTCATCAGTGTAGTCATGGGTTTAGCGACTTTCGAGAAGTCCTTTACAAATCTCCGGTAGTAACCGGCTAGACCAAGAAAGCTTCGAATGTCGGTAACAGTCTTAGGTCTAGGCCATGATCGTACGGCTTCAATCTTAGAAGGGTCAACTGAGATACCTGCGCTCGAGATGACGTGACCAAGGAATGATACCTGACCTAGCCAGAACTCGCATTTGGAAAACTTCGCATACAGCTGGTTCTCGCGCAGTGTCTCAAGCACTTTCCTCAAGTGAATTTCGTGTTCCTCTACTGATTTCGAGTATACGAGGATGTCATCGATGAAGACAACAACCGAAGTGTCCAACTGCTCACTGAATAGTCGATTCATGAGGTCCATGAATTTTGCTGGCACATTTGATAAACCGAATGGCATCACTGTGAATTCGTAGTGGCCATATCTGGTACGGAATGCTGTTTTCTCGATGTCTTGCTCTTTAATAGCAATCTGATGATACCTAGAACGGAGGTCGATCTTGGAGAAGACTGAGGCTCCTTTCAGCTGGTCGAATAGGTCGTCGATGCGTGGCAATGGATATTTATTCTTGACTGTAACCGCATTCAACTCGCGGTAGTCACTACAAAGTCGGAGACTGTCGTCCTTCTTCTTCACAAAGAGGACCGGTGCTCCCTAGGGTGATACGCTTGGGCGTATAAACCCTTTGTCGCGTAACTGCTCTTTCAATTCAGTCATTTCAGCAGGTGCCATATGGTACGGTGCCCTAGCAATGGGACCGGTACCTGGAAAGAGGTCAATCTCAAATTCTACTGCTCTCGGTGGTGGCATGCCGGGTAGCTCCTTAGGGAATACATCAGGGAATTCGGATACAATCGGTACATCTTCACTGAATTTTGGGTCTCTCTCCAGGTCTTGTACATAACATAGATACACTTCATGGCCCTTTTTGAGCTCACGGTACATAGCCATAGCAGATATGAGTGTGGTTGAAGGCTCTCTCGGTCTCAGGCGGTAAGATACAGTAACCCTAGAAGGACTCTTGAGCAGTAATCGATGCTCGGCGCAGAGGATTCTACCCTTGTGCCGCTCCAACCAATTCATTCCGATGATTAAGTCGAATCCCAATCCATTGAATTCGATGAAGGAAATGGGAAACGTTTCGTTTTTGATTTCGATGGTGGCTGATTGATAATATTTTGTGCACTTTACTCGCTCCTTCGATGGGAGAGTAACCACAAAATTCGGTAGCTCATCCGCATCTAGCTTCAACCTCTTCACGAAAGATGGTGATACGAAAGTGTGAGAGACGCCGGAGTCGAATAACACATTGGCATCAATGCCGTTCACTGGGAATGTTCCCGTTAAGATGGTACCGCTTCTGTCGGCTTGTGCTTCGGTGAGGATACTCAGGTTACCTTCGGTACCAAACCCACAACCAATTGAAGTCACAATTGGATAAGTATTGATGGTGAACACAAGTGGAATTTAAATCAACACTGCTCTTTATTGATAAACCAACCATCATACATATCGTGTCTCTAATACATGTTACTAATACATTACATGATACTATGAATTTAATACTTTCTAAAGGTAAGGTTCAGGCATCCTGGTTTCATGTGTGTGGCATTGATTATTGCCGGTGGTGCCGTATTCAACTTGATCTTGTTGATCCCGTGATACAGCATCCTAGAGTTCCCACCCATGATTAGGACATCTCTTGATCTCAATACCAATTTTTGTGCGAGGTCCACACGCTTCTGCTCGCTATACATAAATACGGCGTCATCACCAATGGACCAAGACACTATGGGCACTCCGTGTTCAAGGGATTCCGCTGTCTCGTCCTTGTCTTGGTGTAACCCAAGTCGTCCTTCTTTCTCATAGAAGTGGACGATACAAAGGTCCGCTTCAAGTGCGGGGATCGGTTCATGTTCGCATTGTTGTGCAAGTTTTACTTCTTGTGTGACAAGCGTCTGAAATTATGGAGGTATTGTCGGTGGCGTTGCTCCATCTTGCTTTCGTGTCTCTTGGTAAGTCTTGGTATAAGGATTCCAGTCCTTTCCCAAGCACATCATTTTCAGCTTCATTTTCGCTCCACCGGGGAATTCGGGTGTATAAAATCCACCTTGACCCGTTCCTAATTCGTTGCATCGTTGGATGATTGAAATTTGGGCTTCAGGTGTCAGGTATCCCCTTAATAAAATCATACCTGGTCGGATGACCTGACATTGTTCGTTGGTGTAGTAGTGGTTGGTGATGTCGATCTCTTCTTGATTCAATTTCGAAGGTATCAGATAACAGATACTAAAGCTTCCTATGGTTACAAATTCTATCTACGGTGAGTACTAGTTTCAACTACTTCATTTCATGTTCATTGCATACTCCAATTCATTCAATCATGCATTCATTCAAACAGTTATTCTACTACTTAGTCATGCTACTTCAAGGATTAAAGGTTCGGATAATTACCTGGGCCGGACTTAGAACCGGACCCATCACGATCGATAACATGAAGGACATGCTGCCTCTGGGGTGCGCCCCTCTGAGGACCCCGGGATCCCTGTCCCTGTGGTGCCTGCTGGGTTGGTGCATCACCAGATGCAACCTCCTTGCCTTCCCTCTGCTTGTAGCTTTGGAAGTTCCCTTTTGGCTTGGCATTCTCTGGGCATCTATTGGTTGTATGTCCCGGTTTCTGGCAATTGTAGCACTTGATTTCTCTCCATAGCAGTCCTTGCCCGGATGGTCTTGGTTGCACTTCCTGCACACATAGGTGCAGCCGTCGGAGAAGGTTTTGGTGAAACCGGAGCCAGAACCTGAGGTTTAGAGGGTTAGCACATGTGTGCGTGGATATACTAGATATGGTACTTGTACGAATACGATTTAGGAATAGAAGTTTTACCCTTAGGTGGGTGTGATCTCAGCGGCTTCGCTGCCACCGGCGCAGAAGAACCTAGTTGAAGAAGTTCAACTGGTTTGCCCTGCTCAGCATGGGCACTGCTCTCACTTGGGAAGTTCTTTGGGGTTTGGTTGAAGAACTTTCCCTTCTTCTTTTTCCAGCTTTTACCCTGATTCTGCTCCTCGGCACTTGTGTTCCTACTGTTTGCCTTGCGCTTCAGCGCGGTTTCTTCATCCCGTAATTGGCAAGTGATCTCAACCCGAGAAGCCGCGTGATAACACTCCTGAAGTTTCAGGTATTAGCCAAGATTCTCATTTAAGATGGTTAAGGTAATGATAAGGTATTTAAGGAATTACAATGATACCAAGGGTTTAACCGACATTTACCTGAAGGGAGGTAAACCTGGTATAGCCCATACCGTACCAAAGGCGATGGCTCAAACCGCCATAGAAGCGATCGACCAACACCTGGCCGGTGTATCCTAGATCGGGTAGAAGACAGAGGATGGATGTGAAAGTTCTGTAATACTCGTCGACAGGCATCTTCTCTGTCATTTTCAAGGCATCCAGCTCTAGCCTTTTCTTGGTCTTGACATGCTCCGGGTAGTATTTGGATCGGAGGAGTGATGCAAAAGATTCCCAATCGAATGTGGGGTCATTAACGTGCTCGTGCTTGACTAGTTTCCACCAGTCCATGGCTGCATCCTTGAGATAGTAGGCTGCAACTCTAACTCGAACTCCAGCAGGAGCTTCGAGGGTTTCAAACGCCGTCTCCATCTTGGAGATATAGGCTTCTAGCTTAGCCGGATCACTCTCGCCCCTAAAGTAAGGAGGGCGGAGTTCCGCTACAGCTTTTACCCAGTTCGCTTCTCTGGGTGGAGGGGGAGGGATTGGCCCCGTTTGTGTTTGCTGATTTTGCTGAGTTTGTTACATCGCCATGATTACTTGTGGTAGCATCTGCGCTACCGTGGCGGCGACGATCTCTGCTATCGTCTGCGCGCCAGGTCCTTCAGAGGCTTCACCTCTAGCTCGGCCTCGTCCTAACATCTGAACATTTAGCATTTACATTAGGCTTCGCAAGATATGACTCAAGGGTCTTGGAATTTTAAGCAAATTATCGTCCGTAAGGACGTTAAGGGTATCCGTTGTTAACAACGGTAGTTCTTAGTTAGGTTTCTAAGTATCCGTCTTAAGACGGTTGAAATCCTAATTCGGTAATCCCTATGCTCGGTAACTATGGACATCAGAGCGTAACTACGCTCTGATACCACTTTTTGTAACACCCCTACCGTTAATCCTATGCTTACCGTCCAATCATCCTCTTAATCCTATCAGTTCGCAGCGGAAGACTACTACTTACTACGGTGGGTGGTACAACGCCGCTAACCGTCCATACGGTTAGCTAGGCTTACCTTACTTACAGTCACGGTCTGATGATCAAAGTATACCGAGCTACTACATTACTTACCATTACCGAAAATATAACATACTTACAATCCTGGATTACCGAGTATTTCAAGTATCGAATTACAACCTTTACCAATCCTTTCAAAAGAATGAGTTTCTACCAACTACTCATCTATACCCAATCTCCATCCTATCAATATCCAAAAGGGTGTACCCCATGGTACACCGGCTATCAAAAAGCTACAGTCGTGTACTACTTAGTACACCATTCGTAATTCATTAATTACAATCCAAAAAGAAGACAAAAGAGAAATAGAACTAAGTCTTCAACATCCACACCCTTTTCGTGTACCTGCATTCATATTAAAAATATCGCCCCAAGGGGCTCAGCAAAAGCTGCGCATGAACTTCGCATATACCGCGTGCTAACAAGGGCACGCCGACTAATTAAGGTCAAATAGGCATGCGGTTCATTTTTAACATACTTACTTGCTTTGCATACAACATACATGCATATACGTTACATTACAATTCAAGGCAACAATACAATAGTGCACACAATACTTACCTTCGCAATGTTAGCCAAGTTACGCATCCGGGTTAATCGGAATGCTTATTACTCTTTTACTCATTACACATACACTTTCTTACTTTTACTTACTTACTCATTCTTACTTACTTACTCATACTCATGTTAAGTCGGTATGACCTCCGGCCCGGGGTGTAACACCCCATCCAACATTAACACACTTACAATAAACTGCAGCGGAAAAACAACCTCATCACATACTTAACTCGTTGGTGTTACACGCCGTTAGCCACCCACGTGGCTAACAAGGCTAATACACATACATTGTACCGGTCTGATGGGCTAAATTCCCGAGCGACTACACATTACTATCCCTTTCCATTAACAACAACAACAACGTACACCTTCCAACTATACTGAGTATTAATAAACTGGTGCCGACAACAATTTCGGTCTTACTACACCTACTGTATATATACACTTAAATGTTTACCCATGTACAATGTCTACCCCGTCCTACTCTCGGACGGCTTCCAGCTCTCTGTACCTGAAATAGGAAAAGAAGAGAAAGGGTGGCCCCAAGGGGCTCAGCACCTTTGCTGGTATGGTAATCCCGCAGCCCACATGCTACCGGGCCACGCACAACTAATTGTCGTCTAGCATGCGGTTGATTATATTTAAATCATGCATGTAACAGTAAACACACAACACTTAACATTTCGCCTCAATGGGCTCAACAATCGGATAATACATCCTTACTTAATAAGTCACTCAAGGTATGCAATATCCCTAGAGTGTTCCTCCTCTAATGGAGCTACTTCCTTAACAGGCGACACTTACCCTTAAATCGGGTTAACCTTAGACGCCTCTTTTCTCAAACTGGGATTCATATCCATGATCCACACACTCCACATTTTACAACATATAACATACACTACATAACAACACTTAACAACACCTTGCACGTTTCCACGTGCACAACATAACACCGCAATAGATATGGCATCACAACAAAGATACATAACATAACGGGAATGGTCCTCTTAGGAACCGACCCAAACATTGTTAATACACTGGTGAGCCTAGAGAATGTTGCCAGTCTCATGATAAGCTCGTTACATAACTCGTTACCGTCTCGTTAAATGAACGGTTAACTTAACACAAGGTGTCTCGGATATAGTGATCCAAGCACACCGAAACAAACATAACAATAGTATGCCCCTGTGGCCCGACGTGAGTCAGTAATAGCCTTGGTTAAGCTAAAGGGAAGGTTGGGAACCAAATTGGAAAACAACCATAACATACGGAGAGGATCGAACCTGCTATGACAACGACCCCCATACTCACACGCGTGGCCGGAACAGACGGACTCCTCACTCCCCCGTTAGCACTTGTTAGAAGTTCAACTTTGAACTTTATTAAACAATCACAAACATTGGGTTAAGTCTTGTTAGACATACACAAGGGAAGAGAGAGTCATACATTCACATACAAACATCACACACAAACATCACATAACCAACTCACGCATAGCCGTGGTTAGAACGTTCCTTAAGTCGGAAACGTTGTTACCGGATACCGTTCTCCTACGTTTACCTAATAGTGGTTAACTAGCCCTTCAAGCGCATTCGAGGTTACCGGTATCGGCACGAAAACATACAATAACAATAACGACTGTAAACTCGTTTCATGATTTATCTCATAACGTGGCAAACATACAAAAAACACATTGGCATACAAGCCGGTGTAATCCGGTAGGACACAGGTTGCAAGAAAACCATACCTGTCACCGGAGTCCACTTTACCACGTCCACTTATGTTCCTCGAGTAATTCTCGAACAACTGTTAACATCACATGTGTTTTTATTAACATCGGGGTTTGCTTGATTTTAATGTCTAATGCTTAACTTTCCCCGTTAACTTAGTTACATAACTTTACATTTTAACTTGTTTTACTTTACATTTTGATACAACTTTTCACCCACTTAATTGCCATTTAAACTCGCCTAACATGTCCTCAACAACCTTATAACATCATTACCTATCAATCCCCATCATTACATATCATTTCATAACCTTAAACCATGTTTTTGGTCCGACCGGACTTGCCGACCGGACTTACCCAAGTCCGGTCGATTCCAGAACATTTCCGTCAAAATTTTCTACTACTCGACCGACCTTGTAAGTCCGGTCCCATGTCCGGTCCATTCCAGAAACTAATTCCCACAGGGTAAACTGGGCCCGACCGAACTTGCAAGTCCGGTCGCAAGTCCGGTCTGCCCCAGATCTTTGTTTTCCTTTTTACATTCAACTCCAAACTTCACCCCATATCCTAGTATACCCTAACCTCATTTGGGCACTTCAAACACACCTTTATCCATGTGCTAAACTCTTTAAATCACTCACCAAAACCATTTTATCATTCACAAACTTCTTACAAAGTTTAGCACTTGGGATGTTTTCTCCTTATGATTTATAAGTGGTAGTTCACCAATAATGACCACTACACCAAGGTGTTTCCTCTACACCTTAACATCATCTCTCAAACTTCTTTTCTTACTAACTAAATCTCCTTTTTCACATCTTACTTAATCAACACTTATTCCTTGGATATCAACATTACCTAAACCTTAAACAAACTCCTCCAAGACTTAAATACATCCTCAAACACATTGAATTCCTAGAACTTCCAAGATAACACCTAAATCCTTGCATCACTCTAAATCACCTTAACACATGTTTTCTTCTCAAGTAAACATTTATTCACCTTTAACACTTCCTAGTTCACCAAGACCATTTAAAACACTTAGAACTTCTCACATTTTCCCAAATTTGGCCATAGCTTCTCTTGTATATACTCACATCCAAACACTTAGGTTTTTACCTTATTTCATTCAAAACCTAAAATCCATCAAACACATTTTTATACACAAACTTCACACATTTAGCACTACATCACAATATAGTGCATAACTTAAATTGCTTGGCACTTAGGCCCTTAAATAACATGGCTCTTAGGCCCTTAAATTGCATAAACCATAAACACTGAATTTCCCACATAATAATGCCTTTGACCTGCAAATACACACACCAAGACATATGTTCCTTTACTAGTCTCCTTGAGAACACCTTACTAAGTCATTCACCATTTGCTCTTTAGGTAGTTTTAGCAAGCATTATGAGCTCATTTCTCCTAAGGCATTAAACCACATTAAGATAGCATATTTACCTCTTTTCCTCCCAAATTTCTTTCTTGTTTCCTTACAAAACCGGTAAGGCATTTGGTTCCTTGCCAACTACTAACATTATACAAACAACATAATGAGTATTCAAGCTTTAAGCTCCATCTCATTGTAAACCCTAGGTTTACATTATTTCAAAACATTAATGTAGTTGTTTTACCTTAATCTTTGAAGGGTGTTTGAATATCTATGAAGAGAGGACTCCACCTAGTCCTTGAAAGTTCAAATGGAGCTAGAAAAAGCACACACAAGCTCCATCAATTAAATTTTCGGTCACACACAAAACATGGAGGAAACTTGATTTTTCTTTGAGATTCCTTACCTAGGAGCAAAGGAGATCAATAATATGTGGAAAGACAACTCAAGCCCCTTCAATGGTGGAACTCCATGGCACCAAAATGGGGCTCTTGAAGTTTGAAAGGATAGATTGAAGAGCTTGATGAGACAAAGAGAATGGTGGTGTTTGTTTTTAATTTGGATAAGTGAGTTAGATTTTACAAGGGTTCAAAGGTGGACTTCCATGGTGGTGGTGCTGTTATGAACGTGAGAACAGAAAGAAGAGAGGTAGAAGAGAGCTTGGATACGTGGGAAATGAAGAAGGAAATGAGAGAATGAGATAAGTTTTGCTTTTTGGAAGATATTTGTACTTAAAAAGCAAATAGTAACTATATTAGTCATCTTTATTTCTTTAACAAGTTAACAAGTGAGTGGTGAGTCACCACACTTAAGAAAACCGGCCCCCCCTTTATTACATAAGGGTATTATAGTCTTTGTTGGTCAATTTAATTACTTATAACATTATATGTTACAAAAGCTTTAAAAATCACTATTCACAAAACAAGGCACATAGAAGTGAAATTTTTGATTTCCCATTGATATACTTCCAAATGTGATACTATATAGTACACATGTATATTTAAGAGTAATGATGGACATTTAGCCACTCAAAACTCATTTACAAGACAATTTTTCAAAAACGTGCTTTAAAGACTCCTTAAAGCACATTTTGTGTTTTAACTTGTTTTCAAGCTTGGTTTTCTTTAGTAATTGCTTTAATATGTTCATTAACATATAAATAAGGTATAGGTATGACCATTAGGTCTTATACAAATTTATCCCAAGCTTAGAGCACATTTTGCTCATATTGACTTTAAGGTATTTTCTTGTGTTTTATTGGTTTAAACTGCCCACCAAGGTTTCCTAAGGACTTATTTAGCCTATTAAATCATAATTGATATTAGTCTTGAGGCTCTTTGGGTCCTAACCAAGTTCACTCATAGCTTAGAGCATGTTTTTGCTCAAACTGTATCTTAGCGTTTTATTGCATTTTACTATGGTTTATTGTTTACTGATGTTTCTAAGGCACTTTTTAGCCTTTACATACCATAGTTTGATATTTAAACCACATATCAAGGTTTGGGGTATTTCACGGGGACTACACCGTCCCACCACCGGGATTTACTTGACTCACCAATCCGTGATGCTACCCACTTAAGGGATTTGGGTCACGGACCAGTTTAAGAGTCAGGACTTGGATCCACCTCTTGTGTCTCCGCATCCTTACGTGGCCGAAACTATAGGACTTCTACTCATTCCAATTTAATTACCAATTTAAGTTAGATTGGTTAGCTTGTTAGGAATCAGTTAGAAGTCCAATAGCAATCACACTCGGTCACAATACAATGCATCATACATATACACACTCATATTCGTCCATACATTTCATGAATTATACAAACTAAGATTTAAAGATAATATACAACACTACATATTCACAAGTAAGCATGATAACTCCGATTCATGCATTTATCTTATTCGGTGATCAATTAGCACACAACACACAAATCAGAGTAACCAAGGTAGCATACGGGGCATGAGAAATTCATACCGTTCACCGTTGTACTTGTGTCCCAACGTTCCTCCGGTGTTCACAATCAAATCCTATGATATACATACAATCGAGTGATTAATCTAACTATCATCAACTCAACTCGATTACTCTTACGTTACCTACTCATACTTTCTAAGTCTTTACATCCCTTACACTTATGTTTTATTTACTTATTTTTCATTACTTAACAATGGTGTACTTACATATATAGGTACATATGTATAGGTGGGTATACATATATATATACTAATTATAACCATATAGTTTTTTTTGTAAGTTATGGGTCGTCCGACCCACCGTCCGACCCAAGCCCTGGGTCGCTCCATTCCAGTAAGTTTCAGTCCCGTGAAATTTCTCCCGACCGACCCAGCACTATTCCGACCGACCCATACACCTCTGGGTCGGTCCATTACAGCAAGATTCAGTCCCGTTGTCCAAGCTCCGACCGACCCCGACCGACCCACCGACCGACCCACCTCTGGGTCGGTCGAAGTCAGAAACTTCGACAACAGGAAATTCGAGTCCGACCGACCCATGACCGACTCACGGCTCCTGGGTTGGTCCATTCCAGATTCTTTATTTCTCGTTACTTAAGCTCCGACCCAGACTCTGGGTCGGTCGGTAGCAGAACACTGCTACAGACTTTGTTTTTCAATTCCTTTCTTCCCCAATCTCCCTACATACATCCAACATGTTTTAGAACTAATTAAACACTCTAATTCATGCTGTTTCATTCCTTAATTCATTACACAATCCTATACTAATTTATACACATAATTTTCTAAGTTTCAATTCAACACATACATTGTTTCTTCCCTCATTACATTTTGCTACAGATTTTGACACTAACACTCCCCATCTATAGCTCCCTCTTCTAATGTCATTTCTAGCACCTCTAATGCATTACAATTAGATTAACTATCTCTTCCAATCTACCCTTTAACTATCTCCATCAAAATCTGTTACAACCTATATCATTCACCTAGTCTCTAGTTCATTAAGTGTTCTAATCCTATGTAAATTTTGCTATAGTCTCCCTTATATTTTTATACTCTCACCACATCATTTACTCACACATTTCTATCCATATCACCTGTTTTCATCAACCATAGATATACCAAGCTCCCATACACAATACCAACACTTAAACACTCCAAAATTCCTGCACTCAACATTAATCCCCATCTATGTTTGTGACAGTTTTTAATTGTCTTTCAAAGGTTTAAAACAGTTTGGTTCTTTCCTAAATTATACCTCTACTCATTACCATTGTACACTACACATTTACATCATTAAAACCTGTTACATTATACATTACTAAACTACACAAGGACAAGCATAGTTTACCTTGTTTCTCTTCTAGTTTTCTTTCTTCTTCTTGCTTCTTCCTTCTTCCTTCTCTCTCTCTCTCTCTACCGGTTATATCACTTCACAATCTAACATTACAACCCATACATACACACCATTTCAATACCAAAATTAACCCTTAGATTACATTAATGTTTTGAAGTAAGTTTCTAGGGTTTAAGAATATGTTACCTTCCAAGGGTGTAAGTAGTGTTTGGAGTGGCTCAAGAACAAGATTCCAACTCCTTCAAGAATGCCAAAATCGGCTATAGCACAAGAGAACCAACAAGGGTTTTAGTCTAAATTCGTTTTGCCCATAAAGGCTAGAAAGAGGTGAGATTTCAAGAAGATTTTTACCTCAAAGGAACAAGGAGAAGGAGGTGGTCCTAATGGTAGTCTTGAAGCTCCAAATGCTCCATACCCATGGAGATGAAAGTTGTCCTTTTCGGATTTTGAAAAGATAGAAGTGTTCCCCTTGATAAGAGGAAGACAATGCTGTAATTTTTACAATTTTTGGAGAAGGTTTAAGGGAGTAACAAGAGGAGAGAAGGTGGTGTTTTGTGAGAGAGCTCAAATCTCCATTGCTGTCCGGTTGGAGAAGAAGAAGAGAATAGAGAGTGAGGGAGATAGGGCTGTGTACGTGAGTGAAGAGAATGTGAGGTAGGAGAGAGAATAAAAGTGAGAGTGGGGTTACTTTATTGTTTTGTTGTTTTGCAAATAAGAGGGAGTAAGTGAGTGTGTGAGAGAGGGGGATAGGGGCCGGCTGGCAACAACACACACACACACACCACACACACACACACACACACACACACAAACTTTACTTTTTATTTTAAAAGTGGACTCATAAGTTTTGGTTATTTATGTTTCTACCCCACAACTTCACGTTTTTGACAGTTTTTACTAATTTCTCATTTTATTGATTTCATTGGTTCTAAAGCTTTACTAATATTTGTTAATGATTATTTAGTTGACCAAAATTGTCACGAGTCTATTTGACCCGCTTAAAGACACGTTTTCCCGGTTACCTCGAAAAACGCGCTTTAAGGTTCGTTAGTGCTTTTAATCCGTTTTAAGGATCCGTTTTCTTCGGGATTTGTTCCCTTATGATTATTTATGCATAATTAAGCTTCTAAAATATTTATTAGCCTAATTAATCTCTATTTTTAATTACGGTGTATTTCAATATCTGTTTTGTAATAAAATTGCGAACAATACATTATATAACATGTATTGAATATTATTGCAATTTTAAAAAAGAAAAAGTACTGAAGTGATTAGTAAATTTGGACTGCAAATAACAACCCAGTTTGTTACTTATCAAACTTTTTAGTGGTAAGATGAATTTTCCCTATATTAATTGTTCTTGTAGGTATATATTGATTAGACATTGTAGACTAAATTGAGGTTAATCATAGTTGAAAGTGAAAATTTCACCTCATAGTTAGAGTAATAAAACAATTTTCATATAGTCGGATATAGTGTTTTACCTTCTTAGGTGTAGAAACTAAATCATAATAAAACAATTTTCATATAGTCGGATATAGTGTTTTACCTTCTTAGGTGTAGAAACTAAATCAAGAATCAGTAGACTTGAAACAAGCATCATAGATCCCTTTCGGTCGAAACAAGGTAATCTTTTCCATGGGTAATGCTCACTTGACCATTATTAGACGAAGGGTTGAGTATGTTGAGTTATTATTGTCCCTTTTGACAGTTTGAAATGTTTAAATCTTTAGTTTGTTTGTTTTTTATTGGATAGATTTTGTATGTACATTTTTTAATTTGCTAGTGGTGTAGTTGCCAACATTGTCTTCACTTCTAAAGTTAAAGAAACTGTGTGAGTTATCAAGTTGTATATCCTTTAATTCTTCTTCATTACAAATATGGAATTGTGGGGGTTGTATACACAAGTCAAGTGTACCAAAGTCTGAAACCTAGAGAGTCAGTTTCAAGATAAAGTTGAGAAAACGCGTTCAACCATGTTGAGTTTTTTTTTTTCCTTTTTTCTTTTGAGGAAAGAATCTCTTTTGTCGACAAAGATGGCAGAGAAAAGACAAATCACTTAATTTAGCTGCTTTCTTGTGAATTCTCATGTGGGAAACAGAGGCGAGGTTCGTTTGTTTTTCCTCTGAAACCGCATCATGTACAAATTCACAGGTTCCATGTTTATTGTCAGTCAAACATTACATTTTATTCGTTAATTGTCGTTTTCTTCCATTAATAAATTTTTTAAAGCCTCGGAAAAGACAGATTACTAATAAATTGACCGTTTCTTTAGCCATGATGTTTCACTTCTTCAATAATTTAGGCTCAAGGGATGGCTATCTTCTTTTTACTTTTTGAAACTTGTTCTTTTCTTACTCTGTTCGATTCAACTTGTCTGATCTCCTCCTCTTCCTCTGTTGTTCTTTTGATCCCACCATCAATCTTCTCTGATTTCCATGAACAAGATTCTTAGATCGATCAGATGGAGCAATACTCGGCAGGATCTCGCGTAAAATTTCTCTTTCGATTCACTTTTGCTACTTACTAATCACTATCACTACTACTACTTTCCCCTCTTATAATCCATCTCATCTTACCAATAAATTCTCTCCTTCCCATTTGTATATACATCATATATCTGAAAGTGATTATGAATTTTAATTTTATGATTTGGTTCCAGGGTTCATCATCAGTACTGCAGCAGTTGCAGGCTATAAAGACACCGAAGAAGTCACCATTGATGCTTAGAATGGTGGTATTGGTGATCGCCATGATATGTGGTGGACTGTTCATATTATCATCTTCCTTCAATGATATAGTGAAAATCGCCCAAAAGAACACTTGTACACTGCTCAATATCCAACAACAACAAATCATAGAACAACCATTACCCACTTTAAAACCAATTCCGCAACAACAGAACTGTTCCTCCCAATCAAAAACCCACCTTCATTTCCACTACCCAAAGCCTCAAACTTATACCAGGTACACCCACATATACTCAATTTGGAAATATGTCTAGCTAGCAGTCTTTTGTTAAATTAATCCCCATAATTGATTTAACAGGGAAGAATGCAAGTGTAATCCGGTAAGGATGTTTGCAATCATCTCAATGCAGAGATCAGGAAGCGGATGGTTTGAAACATTACTGAATAATCACACAAATGTTAGTTCAAATGGTGAGATATTTGGTTCTAAAGATAGACGAACCAATGCATCCATGATTTACCAGACATTGGATAAGATATACACTCTTGATTGGTTCACTAGTGCTTCTAAGAATCATTGCTCAGCTGCTTTTGGATTCAAATGGATGCTTAACCAGGCAAAGATTATTATTACTACAACCTAATTACTTACCTACTCAGCTCAAACAAAGTCTGAATCAAATTGATGAGTTTTATTTCAGGGTGTGATGCAATTTCATCAACCCATTGTGGAATACTTCAACAAGAGAGGAGCTTCCATTGTGTTTCTATTCAGAAGAAACATTCTTCGTAGAAGAATATCTTTATTAGCCAACACTTATGATAAAGAAGCTAGATTACTCAACGGGACACACAAGTCTCACACTCATTCATCATTAGAAGCTCAGATTCTTGCAAGTTATAAGCCACGAATTGAGATTAAATCTCTGCATTCAATGCTTAGAAAAGAGGAACAGATGATGAAAAGAGTGTTGGGATACTTCAATTCAACTCGTTATATTGTTCTTTACTACGAGGATATTGTCAATAACCGCACGGTAATTGAACTTTTAAAGTAGTTAGATCATCTTTTTGTTTAAATAACTGCGTGGTTCTGTTTTGTTGACTCTGTTTTGGTTGTTGCTTGGTTCAATAGAAGCTGCAAGATGTGCAGGATTTCCTTACATTGCCGCATCAGAACCTCACCAGTGGACAAGTGAAGATCCATAGTGGTCATTTGTCTAACCAAATAGATAACTGGGATGAAGTCAAGCAAGCACTTCAAGGAACATCTTATGAAAGATTTTTGCATTCAGATTATAAAAGAAGAAGAAGAAGAAGAAGATAGTTTATGTTTAAGGTTCAAAATTTGCATAGAAGAAGAACTCACAATATGGTCACTGTTCATATATATTACCTCCTCTGCTGCTGCTGCAATCACAGCTTCCACGGTAGTTCTGATTAGTTGGTTCTTTTATCAGTCTAGTTAGAATTGTAGCTTCATGAACAGTATCATCGATCATCTGTGTATCATTTGCTTCTTTAAGACACCTGTCTTGTGACTAACTAATGCCTAATTACCAGGAGAATATATACTCCACTTGCACTACCAATATTGTCGCACTGCTGCTCAAAAGTTTCAGACTTTCTCCTGACATAAGTATTTAGTGTCTTCTCCAACTTTTCTGCAGTAACTGCAATGTTTTCCATGGGCCCGAGAGGACTGTAGTGTTCAGTAAGGAGTTTCCGAATGTATACAGTTCCAGTTGTACAAGCAAAGTATAACATGTTAATGTTTGATCCAATGACAAGGTTGAAATAGGAAATTTAAGGGGTAGGCATTGTAGAGAGTATTGTATAGCTAGATTTCAGTAGTGAGGATTTTTTCTAGTTCGTTTATGTAGTTTTGATGTATACATTTTTTTTTATTATTTTGGAGTCACTATAACAAAATTTATCATATTGTGAATTCCTATGTACTTCTTTCCTCACATATTATCAAAGCGTCAAAATTGTTAGAAAAAAAACAATTAACTAATTGAAATTCAATCTCAGCTCCTGCACACACTCAAATTCAATATCACAAGCCTAAATTCAGCCTCAAACAAGCACAAATAGCTTAAATAAGAAATCACACACCTGAAAAAGCTCCAATACCATTCCGAGCTCAAATCTAACAAATAACATCTAAAATAAGCACTACATCTAATAGCTCAAACATCTAAAAACAGCACTACTCCTAATAGCTTAAACATCTAAAAAGTAGCACTACTCTAATAGCTCAAACTAACTAAAAGCATTATCTTGATTCTAATTTTAAACCTTTTCCTAAATGTGTTAGCACCATAGCTCACGTAAATCGTCACCAAATTATTAAAATAGAAAAATGTTAGTGATTCTGTCTTTTACAATTTTTATTCTATTTAGAAAGTGAAACAAGTTAGTCAGATTATAATTTTGAATTACACAAGTTAGTGAATTTCAGCTTATGTACGTGACCACAGTCTAAGGGTCCGAACGATAGACATGGTCACATGGTAGGGTTTGCGGCACCAGGAAGATGAGTTTGATTAGATAAACTTTTTTAGGTGTTCGTGACCGTAGACCAAGTGCCCATGATTATAAAATATAAATTAAGAGTTCTAACTTAAGTAGATAAAAAAAATTGATAAAATTTATTGGCCCGTCCAACCTAGTATCCGTGACCACATAATTTAGAGTTTTACCTTAAATAGATAAAATAAAAAGTTGATAAAAATTTATGGGAAATTTTATGAAATGTCATTATATTTTAGGTTAATTCATGAAATGATCCCAAAAAAGGAAAGTCACCAAATTCCACTATACTTTTGTAAAAATACACAAAATACTACTCTGTTATTAACCATTAAGTAAAAGAAAACACAAATACCTCTACTAGTTAACAAAGTATTTTTAAAGTTCACAATATGCTCTTAAGTGTTAAAATATACTAAAATTCATAAAAAATCAAAATATTATAAAATATAGATAGCTATAAAAATATATTCAAAATATTATAGAAAATTATAAAAAAAATTGAAAAAAAATATATTAAAATATCATAAAACAGAAGTAAATATTTCTTAGATTTTTTAAATTATTAAGTACTATAAAAAGAATATAGTGTCTTAAATACATAAGTTGTACCAAAGATTCTTCCAAATATGTACCATAATTTATACTAATTTTTTCATAATTGTTACAATACATTTTTTAAATTATTTTTTCTACCAATTGTTTTAACTAATATTTATTTTTTAAAAAATTTAAATTCTATTTTGTAGATAAATTTATGACATAATATTTTGTAGATAACAAAAAATATTATGTCAAAAAGTTATCTACAAAATAGAATATAAAAATTTAAAATATTTTTTTGGAAATAGTTAAAAAAAATATAATACAAATTATTTCGAATAATTAATTTATATTTTTGAGACAGTATATTTATTTTTTATTTATTCAATATAATTATTAGATAATTTTAACTAATATTTAGAATATTTATTTTTCAAAAAAAACTCACATTGTATTTTTGTGGATAGCTTTACGATATAATATTGTTTGTTATGATAGATATAATTTATTTTTATTTATTCAATATAAGTTATTTTAAAATGTTAACATATATTGAGAAATTTTATTATTTTTTAAATGTATATTTTATTTTTTAGATAACTTTATAACGTAATATTTTGTAGATAAAAAAATTTATGTTTGCAAAATAGAATATAAATTTTCAAAATATTAGTTAAAAATATAAAATAATTTATTTTGAATAAATAACTTAAATAGGTAGAAAAAAATAATTTAAAAAATGTATGATGAAAATTATGGTACTTAATTTTATAAATTATGGTACTTAAAAAATGTATGGTGAAAACACCGTATTATTTTTTATGGTACTAAATAATTTTAAAAGAAAAATATAAGAAATATTTATTTGTTAATTTTTTATGATATGTTAACATAATATTTTTCAATTTTTTTCAATTTTCTATAATATTTTAAATATTTTTTATAGTTATCTATATTTTATAGTATTTTGAAATTTTTGTGAATTTTAATAAAAATTTTAACACTTAGGAGCATATTGTGAACTTTAGAAGTACTTTGTTAACTAGTAGGAGTATTTTGTCTTCTTTTCCTTCAGGTCAATAACATAGTGGCATTTCATGTACTTTTACAAAAATGTAGTGGCATTTTGTGACTTTCTTTTCTGTGAGGCATTTCATGAATTACCCAAAAATATAGTAGTATTTCATGAAATTTCCCAAAATTTATTGGTTTGTGATCGCGAATCTAGTGTTTGTGTTCATAGACCAAGTGTCTAGGATAATAAATTGAGAGTTTAACTTAAGCAGATAATTAACATAAAATAAAAAGCTGATAAAAATTGTATTGGTCCCAGAGCACGGCCTATTGTCTGTGACCACTAACCAGGAGTAAGACTTCGTTCGCCTTCGCATTGTTTAGCATATTTGATGGTATATTAATTGCATAGAGAGGTGGTTTTTGTAAGGGTCCCGCCTGGGTACCATGTGGGTCATACATTCTCCTTCAATAACATACTATCATGTATAAGACAGCCAAAACAAAAAGAGTCACAGATATGCCAAAGTGAATAGAACCTAAACATTTTCTATTTTTTCAGAATAATAGCATGTGGCACACTGTCCGGAACCTCGGAAAAATGGTCTAGTACCCCGGACCAAGTGTCCAATGCGTCATAAGCTTATTGGTGACATAAAGTCAAAGTTTTGACACTGGAATAAGGGAGAAAAAAGCAAAATACAAGTCAAAGCACTAATAACACGAAATAAAGAAGGTAGATTGGTTTTAGCCTAATTAATACTAAGAACAAGTTAGGGAGGTGAAGAGATCGTGGAAGCTTCTGGGTGTTGTCTAGTGGCTTCTTCTTTGCTTTGACAGAGTTAACTCGAAATGATTAAGGGATGCCTTTTATGATATTAACGTTATTCCTTCAGAATTTTGAGAGGGTTTTTGTGGAGAAAGAGAGAAATTTTGTAGTAGCGTTTCTTGTGGCTTTTTCCAGCTTTCAAATGTTTGTTTTAGGCCTAAGGAAGAGCTCCTTTTATAGGCCGATGGTTGGTT